>JACGTP010000508.1:14736-29057 GCA_023678845.1 Mischocyttarus mexicanus
ACAATGAAATTATTCTTAAGGTAAATGAGACGTTCTGTAAGAAAAGGAAAAAAGAAATAATGATTTTAACGAAACAGTTTATGTATAAGTCTCTTTCTCAACCTCCAGATTATGGGTACAATTTAATCTGATTATTATGGATTATAAATTAAGATTATATTGTACAGTCATCAGGATATTTATTATTAATCGTGAAGGATTATATTAAAAAAAAAAAAAAAAAGAAAAGAAAAGAAAAGAATGTTTGTATGCGAGATATATAGGTTAAATTATAATTTAAATATTATATTATAAAAGAGATTTTAAGATTATTTTATAACGAGATTATTTAATCGTGAGTTCATTCGTGAGTGTATCGTTTTGTTAGAAGAAGAAAAAAAACCAAATATTATATTAAAATATATGATACGTGTATCAAATTTAGATAAACTTTTATTTAAATAATAATTAAACCTTACGATTGTTATATATATATATATATATTTTTTAAATATATATATATTTGAAAAAGATTTTTAAATAAATAATATTGTGCATATCAAAATTGATTAAAATTTAATCTGATTAATTATTGCAATTATATTAAAATCAAGATATAAATCAGAATATCGTGGGTGTTGCTGATAGAGAAAAAAAAATATATTAAAAAACAAGTTCGTGTACGCCAGAGTTGGATAAAATGTAATAAGATTAAATATTGAAGATTATAATAATTGTAAAATCATGGTATTATTCGTGATTACTGATTAATAATTAATCCATCAATTAGTAATCATTGATTAATGTATATATGAGAAATAATCCGGAACGTTGTGATCAAAATTCAAGATTAATTTATTAATCCTTTATAAAATAATGATCACATGATCGAATCAATAATTTATATTTCATTCCAATCTACCGTGATTTTCATTTAGAGAAATATTTATTTCAAATATATTAAATGGTAAAAATTTCACTTATTAATGGGGACCACTTTTAATGTTTGATTATTATATTGAAATTTTCATTATCCTTCTTTGAATAAATCGAATAAAAATAATATTAATATAAATAAATTAAATGATTGTATAATAAAATACCACTGATTAACAAAAATCATTTCTCATAATTACATTCTATAAATTCATCTTTAAAAATATTATTAATAAATTTTAATAGAGACCCATGGATTGGATTAAATTAATCGATTAAAAAAAATTATTTAAAAAATAACCAGTTGCTATCCAACTCTGGTGAAAAAAAAAAGAGGGAGAAAAAAAAGAGAGAGAGAATTAAAAGTGGGGGTAAAAAAGTTTGAGAAAAAAATCGATTTTCCAGTTTTGTGCTCGTTAAAATTCTTCGATTCGAGCATCAAATTTGCTTTAATCTCTCTCTCTCTCTCTCTCTCTCTCTCTCTCATAGAAAGGAAAGGGACCTTCTGTGAGTTTTCTCTTTTACCATCAACGGTGTGCTACGAGAGTTACGTGGGCCCTTTCCTTTTTTTTTTAACTCCATTGTTTAACGAGAGTTCACGTATATTACGGGCAGAGAATAACGTGGGTATTTAGTCGTACTCGATACGAACGATAACGAGATCGGGAATAAAACCTGGAAAGAGCGGTGGAGGAGGGGTAGAGGGGAGAGGAGAGAAGCGGAAAGGTAAAGAGAGGAGAGGTGATCGAGAAGGTTGAACAGGTGGATGAAACGAAAAGGGGTAGTTTTGTACGATCATTTTGTCTTTCGATAAATGCAGAACTATATCGACCAAACTTTCCCACTCTCTCTCTCTCACTCTCACTCACTCTCACTCACTCTCTTTCTCAGTTTGTCTTCCTCGTTTTGCTATGTGAATTTCTATTATCCCGTGCAACCGAGAGAGAGAGAGAGAGAGAGAGAGAGAGAGAGATGGAATAAAAAGACAAAAATAAAAGAAATAAAATAAAAATGAAATAAAAAGGGTAACAAAAAAACGGAGAATAAAAACAAAGAAAGGAGAAACCTAACCGCGGGTATTTTATATTCCACGACCGTAGCGTTTTTTTTTTTTCTTTTTTTTTTTTTTCGCGAACGACCGAATAAAAAAGAGAACGTCGAATGAAAGTTACATTCGAAGGTTTCAGTCTCGTTTTATTCGACAGCTGAATGAATCTATGTGGTATTCCTATTTCTCTCTCTCTCTTTCTCTCTTATTCCCATCGATTCAATCTAATCATGGAAGCAATATTTTACTATTTTTGTCGATTATTTTATTTCGCATCTTCTTTATCTCGAACAAAATTCCCTGACGAAGCTTATCAATTTTTTTTCTTTAATTTCTTCTTTACTTACCTTTCTTCCTTCCTTCCTTCCCTTTTCTCGTCTTATATTGCACTGACATTTTCTTTCTTTTTCACTCTCTCCCCTCCCACTCTTGCTCGTGTTTTCCTATTTCTTTTTTTTATTTCTTCCTATTAAAGTTAAAATAGGAAATCCTCGGAGATTGCCAATTTGCGAGATTTTCATTTGTTAATATTTCTATTATTCTTTTTTCTTTTTTTATTTTTATTTTTATTTTTTCATACGGGATATTACCGTCCAATCTTCTTGTAAAATTGTACTCACGAAATATGGTGTTTTTGTTATTGTTGTTGTTATTGTTGTTGTTTTATAAAGCAAGACGTTGTTTGCTCGAACGATTCTTATGTAAAACGAATGTGGTTTTTTTTATTCTACTGTTTTATTTCAATTAACACCGTTTCGATACAACGTGGAAGAAATTGACCGTATTATATTAGAGGATTGAGAGTATATATATATATATGAATAAATAATACGTTACGAAGCTAATCGATTTTTCTTCCTCGTACATTATTACTCGATATTTTTATATCGTTTTTATTTTATTTCACATTGATTTTTATTATTTACGAAATATCGATATCACGAATCGTATTGAATAAACAATATCCTTTTTTTTGTGAAAATAATAATAAAAATGCATTAAAAAATTATTATACAAAAATCTAATATCAAACAATAATAACAGGTTTTCAGTAACCTAAATACGATTGAAAAACGATAAGAAATAAAGGAAATGAATTGTTGCATTTAGATTGAAAATAAAACACACATACACGCGCAAATAAACAACAAAAAAATGGAAAAATTAATAATAATTAAATATCTTCTTTCTTTTCCCAAAAATAGTTATTCGAAAAAAAATAAATCGGTAGAGAATCTTGCGATTATTCTTTTCATTCATTGGTTATTGCATATAATCACCGGTCACATTTTTACAACAACAAAATTTCATTGTTGAATAATTTGAAGATTTATTCCGTAAACACAGATCGATATTTGGATTTATCAAGAATACGCATCATCGAGTTTATAAACGTACCCGTTTTGCATCTCGAACGCGTATGTTCGTACTTTTTGATTGCATCTATAAACATTACATGCGTACGTATTTTACATAACATACATGCATGTAGTTGTTGGTTTGTATATTTCCTGCGTATACATTTTTTCACTGTAAGGTTTTTTTATTTCTTTTTTTTTTCCTTTTATCTTTTATTTTATTTTATTTTTTTTATTTTTTTTCTACCACAACCAATTGATTCGCTTGTTCACATGAGTTATTACTACTCTCTCTATCTCTCTCTCCCTTTCTCTCACACACACTTTCTCTTCCTATACGTTTAATTATAATTTTCAATAATTACTTCTCGTCATTTTGAGAGAATAACAGTGAAATTATTGTTAAACCGTTTAATTCTGCTTTAACGTTAAATTACTCTAATTACTTTTCACATTTGACCGTAAAATGATCATAACGAATAAATTAATCGTATATACAATTATTCATTTCGATATTGTGTAACACAATTTTCCAATTACGAAATAAGATAAACCGAAGTATGATTTCAAACGTTATTAGTAAAAATAGTAACATAATTAAAATATCCGACATAATTGCCAGTATATATATCCATCATTCATTTTTTATTACAACTATAAGCGAAAAAAAAAACATACACACACACATATATATACAAATAATTTATACAGTTAAATTTAGACTACCTTCAAAATGAGTGTTCCTTATTAAAAAATTATCTAAAAATAATCTAAACATAATAGCAAATAAAAAAATTAAAAAACACATGCACGCATAACGGCAGGGTTCACAAAAACGTTTTCAGGTTCCGAACATCGTAAAGAAACGCAAATTAATTGTTACACTTATATCGAAATTAAAACAAAAACAAAGAATCGTTAAAAATTCAATTAAAATAAGAAACAGAACGTTCTTAGAAGATTTGTATTTATCTTACGGTTTTGTGACTTATAATGACATCGTTAACGATCGCCTTGAAACACACAGACCGACAGACCGACAGACAGACAGATAAACAGACAGGCAAGCAAATACATATATAAACAGGACAGACATAATCAAACGCTAATGACAGTGTTTGGAACCTGGAAACGGTAAGACGATAAGACGATAAGACGATAAGACGATAAGACGTAACGCAAATTAATTATTGCAGCTAAACATTGAAATGCCCGTTCGTCCGAATACGTAAACTTCTTCCCAGCTACGTATACTAGTCTTGTGAAGACGTAACGTTAATTGTCGATTTCCTTCAGATGAAACTACATCCGCGAATTGTGTGCGTTTAACATTCACGAATTGAACAATTAATTTAACTTTCACAATCTCTCTCTCTCTCTCTCTCTCTCTCTCTCTCTCAGTTCTAAGTATTGCATAGCGGAAAGGAGTAAATATCTTCTTGGGCAAATGATAGGAACAAAAGGAAGACGTCTCTAGCAATTAACGTCGAACGATTTCGGAGTGAGAAATTTCAGTAATCTAATTTCATGAAACGTCACTCGATCTTACCTAACACATATATATATACAATATAAATTTACCGACACAACCGACACTATCCTAATTATTTATTATAATGATCCAAAATAATAATAATATTATTATTATTATTATTTTTAATTTCTTCTATACCGAAACTATAAAAACTCATATTGTTTTCTTCTTAAAATACTTAAAATTATTATTATTATCATCATCATCATCATCATCATCATCTAATGCACCTAATCAAGACAATTAATATTAAACATATTTAAATAAAAATAATATTTGATAATTTATTCTATATCCATCCATGTACATATAACGCAATAGAAATGTAAATGTGTTAATAGTAATATCAACGTTCTTAACACACGAATAAAAATAAAAATAAAAATAAAAATAAAATAAAAATAAAAAAAAATAAAATCCAAATCAACGTAAAACTTATTTGACGTGTCTTTTTCTCTCTCTTTTCTTTTTCTCTTAATCCAATGGACAGTATCACATTCATACAGATCGCAGAGCAAAGAGAGAACAGAAATAGAGAGCCGGATCGGAGAAGCTGGCTACGATTTAAGCCCGTTACTTCTCTCTCTCTTTCTCTCTCTCTTTCTCTCTTTCTTTTTTTCCTCTCCCCCTCTTGCTTGCTCTTGCAGAAACTGTCCCAGTTCTCGATATGCGCGAAAACGTACGTGACCGAACTATCTATGTTTACGTGTCTGGAAGCATAATTTGGTGGATGCTTCGAGGAGGATTCTCTACAGATAGAGAGAGAGAGAGAGAGAGAGACTTAGAAAATCGTACACCGAATGCATTTTCACCGAGTGCTCAATTGGTCCACCTAAAATTGTCAACCTCCATCAGCCTCTCTCAACCTTTAACTCTTTTCCTAACAATCAGTGGGATATGTCTGCTGCTGCTGCTGCTGCCAGTGTTAGCTGTTGCTGTTATGCGAGTAATAGCGAAGGAATTCTCCTCAACTCGTTAATATCGTCTATCAAACCGTGAAATATCACGCTAACTTGTCGTTGTTCGTCGTTATTCTATTCTAAACGACGAGGGGAGCTGAAGTTGCATGGTTGGTTAGTAGGGTGGTTGGTTGTAAGGAAAATGATCTAATACCTAACCCTTCTAATCCTCCTCCTTCTTCTTCCTTCACTTCTCCTTCACTTCTCCTTCTTATTCGAATTTCATTCCTAGGGTTACAAGTATTTCCCTTACTAGTATGAAATCCTACTGTAAGGGGCCCTTTTACCCCACGAAACGGAACATAACGAGCAATGCTAGCAACCAATGCTACGAGCATTAAACTGCGTGACATAACGGGCAGATGCACGTCTTCGATAGGAATTAGGAACGATCTCGTGGTCAAACGTACCATCTCTAACCAACTACTACTACTACTGCTACTACTACTACTATTACTATTACTATTACTATTACTTTATGCTACTGCTACTACTGTTAGAGCTATAATGCTATTGCTAGTAGTAGTGCGCTATTACCACATCACCATTACTAACACGGATACATCCATTTGATACCCTCGACGATCTGCTCTCCGAGAAATCGGATTTTCTTTCTTCAAAAGAGGTACATAACATACTCGAGTATAACGTCTACTTACTTTACTCGATAGATCGATCCTGACTATTATCTTGATGTTGAACTTCTCTACTAGTTATTCCTTCCTACATGTACGAGCCGTTTACAGGTCAACAAGAATTCGTCCTACTTGAAGATTTTTCTTTTTTTTCTTCTTAAGTTTTAAGGATATCCAATTTTATGAATTATTATTCAACTATTCGAATATTTATAAATTGTGTGATATTAATTAATTAATAATAGGGATATTAAATTATCCAATATTTTATTTTGTTATCTATATTATCAAAAATAATACAATGCTGAAATAGTAGTAATAGTAATAATAATAATAATAATAATAACGTATCGAAAAATTAGATATCAGGGTGATTTTACGATTTATTTAATATTACAATTATTTTTATATCATGAAATCAATTTTTATCTATTTTTTGATTCACATAAGTGTTTAAATATTATTTGCCATGGAATTAGAACAAATATTCCTAGATATAACAAATTTCTATTCAAAAATCATACAACGGTGTATAAAATTAGATCAACTGTCATTTCCATTTTAATTATTTAATTTAATCAAATTTATTTGGCAATTAAATCAGTAAATTCTCGTTTAAAACTCGCCTAACGATTTGTACATTTTTATAAATTAGATTCTTATTAAACTTTCCAAGAACGTTATTAATCCTACCGTTAAACGATTTCTATTTTAATTATATTCACCTTTAAATTTAAACTATTTCTTTCTCTCTCTCTCTATCTATTTTTCTCTTTCCCATCTCTGTCTTTAAATTTAGTTTTCTTTCTTATTCTCGTTCTCTCTCTTCTTATCGCCACTTCCTTAAATCTTTCTCTCTTTCTCTTTGTCTTTCTCTTTTCTTTTACTATCCGTTCTACTTCTTCCTGATTTAATATCTCCTTCACTTTCAACTTGTTACGTTAGTTTTCACCTTCGTTTTTTAATTATTTTCTACGTCTTTACGACATTTCCTTCTCACTCTCTTTCTCTATATATATATTTCTATCTCTATCTCTTTCTATCTTTCTCTATTTCCCTCTCTCTCTCTCTCTCTCTCTCTCTCTCTCTCTCTCTCTCTCTCTCTTTCTCTCTGACGTTCATTTGAACTTATAATCAAATCACATAGAAAATATTTAATCAAGGAAAATTCAAGAGTACGTCAAATCGAACCTCGAGTTTCATTAATTCTTAATTCAATTCTAATACAAAAAGATTTTCAAATACTTAACTTTATACCCTTTTACGTACTTTTTCTTTTTTTTAAAAACATTCGCACGATATTTGCGATCATGTAAATTTATTCAAAATTGTTATTAATCCGATAAGTTTCTTCATTATTTTTCACTATGAAATATTTTTATTCTATTGTATTTTATATAATTTTACTTAACAATATACGATTTTATTTCTATTATCTTGTTCATAATATTATAATATTTAATATTAGTAAAATAATATAAAATATAAAATATTAAGTATGAAAAGTTAATTAAGAAATAGGAAGAAACTTATAGGACGACTTCATATTTTTTTCATGGGTCAAAAGAGATTTTCACGTAATCATACATTTTCAATACTTATATCTGAAATATCAATATTTAGTCTCCCTAGTGAAAAAGAGAAAGAGACAGAAAGAATTAAGTTTATCACAAATGATCGCAATTATATGTTTCTTACTAATCTTTCCTTATAAAAAACTAACCGATCATTATTTTCTTCTTCTTCTACTTGTTTTAATATTTTAATTTATGATTTAAGATAACGTAAAAAAAAACCCAGTTATTTTACCACAATTTCAGCAAAGTATTTTATTGTATAATATTTTAAATATATATATGTATATACACATTTATAAATACGTGCCTGTGTGTGTGTAGATAAATGGTTATAGATATACGTTGATAACCAGCACCATCAAAATTAACCTGCGATGGAAAAGCGAGAGCACTTTGTTCCGGTGGTCTACGTACGAACAATGGCGCCGCAAAGGTCTGTCAAGAGCACAACGTGCTACCAAATAACTGGTATTAACGTTTCATGTAGTAATATATCTATCTCTCTCTATTTCTCTCTATCTCTCTCTATTACTCTCTCACTCACTCACTCACTCCCACAAACTCACACTCTCCCTATCTGTCTTTTTATCATCTCCTCTTGTTTGGTAATATATCCACCTATCTCTCTCTCTCTTACACGCACACAAACGCACACTTACACTAATTCATCTCTTCACCTCACCCACATTTCCTTTCTTTCACACTTGCACCTTCTCACTCATACGTATACCTTCTTTCACACCAACACTTTTTCATTCATCTATACTTTCTCACTCGCGAACACACACTTCTTCCACATTTTACTTTTTTTACATTAACACTTTTGTCGTTCACCTATGCTTTCTTTCTTTTTTTTTTCATACACACTACATACACATTTTTTCACCTACACCCAGCCTCCTCTTTTTTACCTTTCTACTCCTTTCTCTCTTCCTTTTTCTTCTTGATCTTTTTTTTTTCATTTCTTTTCATTTTTTTTTTTCATTTATCACCACGCGTTTTTCGTGACATTTCACGCGCTTACGCTCAACGGAAAAATTGCAATTCTCTTTTACATGGCTCGTAGGACAATGTCATAACAGAGACAAAATGTAACAACGTTACGTTTCACATTAAAATCATCTTTGTACGAGCTTGGTGTATACCGTTAACCAGTCTGCGATATTTTATATACGACGACGGATGATGATTGGACTGAATTATACCTATTTTTTCTTTTTTGGTAAATAAAAACAAAGAAAATCATAATGAAATTTTTGTAATAATAAGAAAACATACATTTTATGAAATAATTTAACATTCCGATTAGTTGTAAAAATTATATGTTGACCTTTCTAGCCTATTGATAACGTATCGTTGTAATGTCATTTCTATATAAACATGTAGATCGTGTTATAGTAATGATCATTTCCCATAGGTTCCCCCGTTCCACGATTTATTCGAATATGTTTACAAAAGCGTTAACGCATGATCGATCGTTCCCATGAGTACGATCAGATCAGTCAGAATCAAAGTGTTCTCAACAGAATGAAAATCAACTTGTTATACTTTTTTTTTGTGTGTGTGCATGTGTGTGTGTTTATGTGTTACAGTTAAACGCATACGTTTTAAAAACAAACACAATTTTAATTTCGATTCGAGCAATTGTAAAAAAGAGAGAGGAAAAAAAAAGAAAGAAAATTGAAATAAGCACCGAAATGTTATTTTTGAAAAATCGTTCGAGACGATAAAATTTTTTCATGAAATTAAACTCGATTATCTAGTAAAAAAGAAATTCTGTATCCTTAAAAAATATATCGCGTTTCAATTAAGAAACAAATAAACGATACACGCAGCAAACATCGAAATAAACAATAAAAAAAAAAATATTGGATGATCCGATAAACGTTTCTGTTGCATACCTACATACGTGCATACGTGCGCGTATATAAAAACACCCCAACAGTGAAATATAAATTCCTATCATTTTCAACGTATCATTCGGCCTCTCTCATACGTTCCGTATACTTTCATCATAAAACTAAACCACCGATAAATCCGATTTTATCGCGAAAATGTGCCCATAAAATAGGAAAAAAATAAAAGAAAAATAAAAATAAAAAGGAAAGTAAAAAAAAGAAAATCCAACAACTCTTCAGCACACATAGACAGGCATCACATTTCTATTCGCTATAAAAATAAAAAATGTGTTCCACGTATGTACATGGGTCGAAAATATCTAATGTAAGTAATATATGTTGCTATGATACGAGCAAAGCGTGAATGTTGTTCTAACGAAATTCGGGAAAGTTAACACTTGCGTTTCGAATGAAATTAGTCCTGCCAACAAGTTTATCTCATTCTCTCACCCTCTCTCTCTCTCTCTCTTTCTCTTTGCATTCAATTATAACCAGTGGCATATATCGCGTCATCATTATTACTTTGTAAAACGAGCCATTGACCACGCAGGAGAATATTATGGACCCTTAATTAATTGCTTATTACAAGCGGTAAAATGACGAATTTCGAGTTTAGAGAATCTCCAAAACTACGTTCCGATCGTTTATTGCGTTTATTGACGCTACCCGCGTCAAAGTATAATCTATGAGCTTTTGAAGGCCTTTGAACACATACCTTTGATGTGGAATACCTCGTATTCTCTCTCTCTCTCTCTCTCTCTCTCTCTCTCTCTCTTTCTAACTCTATCTTCATATTGTTATATTAATAATGTTCCATCGAAAATTATTCCTTTTATAATATGTAATTATATCTGCCGATATATGTTTGTCAATTATATCTGTTTAGAAAATATTTTATTATCATCATTGTCGTTATTATTAATATCTATTATATTGTCTGATTACATATTATTAATTAGAATAATTAAACATGAACTAGGATATATATATACATTTACATTGATTTATATTTCTCTTTCTCTCTCTCTCTTTCACAAATGTTTCCTATTTTTCTGTTAATTTCAAATTATTTTTATCCTTTAACGAAAAAAAATCTTTCTTCGATTAGTTCTTACGCGGGATTTATTAAATTTATTCTATCAATGAACGCAATAAAATTACCCGAGAAGAAATAAAAAAAGAAAGAAATAATAATATGTAATTTATTTTTAAATCATTTAATCGGAAACGAAAAAAAAATTCTTACCGGTAGTAATACAGTCCGAACGGAAGAATAATTTAAAAAAACAAATATAATTATACAATTTTTATCGCAATACATTTCTTACAATTAGTATTTTCCTTTATCTTCGTTATTTTATTACAATCTTATTTTTCTTTTTTAACGCTCTTAAGAATATTTTTCATTGACCAATTCGATTTGAAAGCAGATTATTACACCTATCGACATGTTTTCAACGTAGACGTTTTCCGAATAAATACATATCAATGAATAACCTAATAACAATATATAATGATACCAGTTCAAAAAAAAAAATATATATATATATATTTATGTGTGTTGCGTACGAAAGTAATAGGTTCATTTATAAAGTCGAGAGTGAGAATATTTATAAAGTCAAGGCTTGAAGGCTCGGGTTGGTGCATTCATACGCACGGTTCATAAATCGACGAATAACTCTGCTTGTGTGTCCTCAACGATTCGCGTTTTCATTCCTCGCCCGTTGCCGTGCCAACATCGTAGAGAAATATTTTAACCCCTTCCCCCTCCTCCTTCCTCTCCTCCCTCTCCTATCTTCCTTTCTCTGATTCACTCTATCGTTCTTTCTCTCATTCATTTACTCCTTCTCTCTTTCTCTCTCTCTCTCTCTCTTTCATTCATTCTTTCACTCACTCAATCTCTCTCTTTCTCTCTAATAGTCACTTTTAGCAAGACGCATGTGCGATTCGTTTTATTCACGGCTCGAAAATTCTTCATTCCCCGACTAAATTCGATATACGTCAAGTCGTTTCTACCTTGCGTCTTTTCTACCACGCACGCGTAAGAAGATTAAAAAGAAAGAGAGAGAAAGAAATAGATAGAGAAGAAATGATAAAGAATGAGAGAGAAAAGACCGGCACTTTGTCGATTTTTAACCGAGCGAGAAAGAGAACTTTATCGTACGTTATATCTACGTGCCCTTAAGGGACGACGTTTCTCTATTTCTCTCTCTCATCCTCCCCCTCACTCTATCTCTATCTGTCTCCGTCTTCTTCTTCGTTCTTTCTTTCTTTCTATCTTTTTTGGACCTTCCATAAAAAGGAATATAAGAAAAGAAAAGAAATAAACTACCAATTCAGATACACATACACACATGCGCGCGCGGGGGGAACATCCACGCACACACGTAGACACGTTTGCACGTAAGAAGGATTTGAAATTGCGAATAGCGTATCTGGGAATAATATAAATATATGCACCTATCTGTTTTATTGATCTTCTTTCCGATCTCTCCCATAAAAAAAAATATATATATATAGAAAGGAATAGAAAAATGGAAAGGGAATTTGAACTAACTCGAATTCAAAGGATTCGGATATTTTTGAAAAGCAGTGAAATACGAATAATAATAATAATAATAGTAATAATAATAATAATAATAATATAAATATACATATATATATATATATTTTGTTGAAAATATTTTGTGTTTGTTGTATTTTATATTATTTTATTTAACAATATACGATTTTATTCCTATTATTATCTTGTTTAAAATACTATGGTATATTGAATGTTAATAAAATAATATAAAAAGTTAATGAAGAAAAAAGAAAAACTTATGGGACAATCTAATATTTTATTATCCGTACGTCATTATATTAGATATTCCATCGAACTAAAATTTTCGAAAAAAAAAGGTAACAAAAATAAAAGGATGAAGAAAGGAAAAAATATTGGGAAAAGATAAAAAGCGATGTTTCGTTTGAGAGTGATAAGGGTACGACGATGATACGAAGTTATTGCTAGGATTGGTAGCAGAAAAGAGGAAGTTAGGAAAAACGGTGGAGGAAGAAGAGAAGAGAGTTGGTGACTGGAATTTTATCGATATGGAATTTGAAAAATTAGAAAAATAATCGAAAGTTCAATGGAAGGGGTAGCGCGAAAAGGGAGATATAACACGATTGAGATTAAAAGTATACTTTGAACGGGGTGGGATTCATTATCGTCCTATAAAATTACCGGGTATACTGTATATCTCGTAAGTTTAACTAATAAAAGGAAATTGCACTCGAATCGGGTAGGGAAAAGGTAGTGGGGATAGAGGAAAATCTATGGGGAGAAAAAAAAATGGGAATCAATAATGAAAGAAAAAGAATGGAAAGATGAGGAGAAGGGAATGGAGTGGGGTATGGTGTGGTGGGAGAGATCGGGTGTTAGTCGGTAGAAAAATAATTTTCTACCTTCTTCTTCTTCTTCTTCTTCTTCATCATCTCCTCGCAGAAATCCAGATGATCGTAAATAGGCGCGCGCATGCAACCCGTTTTCCCGTAGACCTCGAGAATGAGGGAATCAGATGGGAATTTTGCCAATCCACTTCGCGTCCGACCATCTACGCCCCTTTAAACCATCGGTCAATTCAACATACTTCCATACGTAATTCGAAATGGGCTTTCCACATTGGCGCGGCATACTTCCTGTCGACATTCCAGAAATTTCATACCTATATATGGAAACTAAAGAGAAATAGAGAGAGAAAGAGAGAGAGAGACGAGAAGTAGTAGTTCGCTTATGCTCTAAACATGAATGTCGATAATACGCAGTCTCTCTCGTCAAGCATGAAAAATAATCGAGTAGAAATTATAATCAACTCTTTTATCTACGAATAGGAATATTTTTGTTTTGTTTTATTTTTTCCTTCTTTTTTTTTCAAATAATAAACGGAATCATAAAAATTACGCAAACGTTGAAATTAAAAATTAAAACTAACTTACGTTACTAGATTTTGTTCGTTAAAATATAAATGATAGTAAGAACATTTTTACGGCGAATGATATTTTCGTCTTAGGGTACGTGTAATAATCGCGTTGAAAAAATATATATGCCATTCAAATATTATTTATATATAGAAAATAATTCTACTTTACTCTCCCGAATACGAACTATAAAATATCCAAATATTCGTCATAGCCTTAGAAATATTTTTTTTCTTTTCTGTGTTTTCCTGTTTTCTACCTCTTCACATGCACACTCACGCACACATACACGCACATTTATATGCACCTAAATAACATCCAGATATACATTATCGAGAATAATTCCATGAGTTCATACAATCGAATTCTCTCTTTCTCTCTCTCCCTCTCTATCTATCTATTTTTTTTATAGAGAGAAAGAGAGAGAGAGAGAGAGAGAG
>JACGTP010000509.1:15287-29029 GCA_023678845.1 Mischocyttarus mexicanus
AAATTTAATCTGATTAATTATTGCAATTATATTAAAATCAAGATATAAATCAGAATATCGTGGGTGTTGCTGATAGAGAAAAAAAAATATATTAAAAAACAAGTTCGTGTACGCCAGAGTTGGATAAAATGTAATAAGATTAAATATTGAAGATTATAATAATTGTAAAATCATGGTATTATTCGTGATTACTGATTAATAATTAATCCATCAATTAGTAATCATTGATTAATGTATATATGAGAAATAATCCGGAACGTTGTGATCAAAATTCAAGATTAATTTATTAATCCTTTATAAAATAATGATCACATGATCGAATCAATAATTTATATTTCATTCCAATCTACCGTGATTTTCATTTAGAGAAATATTTATTTCAAATATATTAAATGGTAAAAATTTCACTTATTAATGGGGACCACTTTTAATGTTTGATTATTATATTGAAATTTTCATTATCCTTCTTTGAATAAATCGAATAAAAATAATATTAATATAAATAAATTAAATGATTGTATAATAAAATACCACTGATTAACAAAAATCATTTCTCATAATTACATTCTATAAATTCATCTTTAAAAATATTATTAATAAATTTTAATAGAGACCCATGGATTGGATTAAATTAATCGATTAAAAAAAATTATTTAAAAAATAACCAGTTGCTATCCAACTCTGGTGAAAAAAAAAAGAGGGAGAAAAAAAAGAGAGAGAGAATTAAAAGTGGGGGTAAAAAAGTTTGAGAAAAAAATCGATTTTCCAGTTTTGTGCTCGTTAAAATTCTTCGATTCGAGCATCAAATTTGCTTTAATCTCTCTCTCTCTCTCTCTCTCTCTCTCTCTCATAGAAAGGAAAGGGACCTTCTGTGAGTTTTCTCTTTTACCATCAACGGTGTGCTACGAGAGTTACGTGGGCCCTTTCCTTTTTTTTTTAACTCCATTGTTTAACGAGAGTTCACGTATATTACGGGCAGAGAATAACGTGGGTATTTAGTCGTACTCGATACGAACGATAACGAGATCGGGAATAAAACCTGGAAAGAGCGGTGGAGGAGGGGTAGAGGGAAGAGGAGAGAAGCGGAAAGGTAAAGAGAGGAGAGGTGATCGAGAAGGTTGAACAGGTGGATGAAACGAAAAGGGGTAGTTTTGTACGATCATTTTGTCTTTCGATAAATGCAGAACTATATCAACCAAACTTTCCCACTCTCTCTCTCTCACTCTCACTCACTCTCACTCACTCTCTTTCTCAGTTTGTCTTCCTCGTTTTGCTATGTGAAATTCTATTATCCCGTGCAACCGAGAGAGAGAGAGAGAGAGAGAGAGAGAGAGAGGGAATAAAAAGACAAAAATAAAAGAAATAAAATAAAAATGAAATAAAAAGGGTAACAAAAAAACAGAGAATAAAAACAAAGAAAGGAGAAACCTAACCGCGGGTATTTTATATTCCACGACCGTAGCGTTTTTTTTTTTCTTTTTTTTTTTTTCGCGAACGACCGAATAAAAAAGAGAACGTCGAATGAAAGTTACATTCGAAGGTTTCAGTCTCGTTTTATTCGACAGCTGAATGAATCTATGTGGTATTCCTATTTCTCTCTCTCTTTCTCTCTTATTCCCATCGATTCAATCTAATCATGGAAGCAATATTTTACTATTTTTGTCGATTATTTTATTTCGCATCTTCTTTATCTCGAACAAAATTCCCTGACGAAGCTTATCAATTTTTTTTCTTTAATTTCTTCTTTACTTACCTTTCTTCCTTCCTTCCTTCCCTTTTCTCGTCTTATATTGCACTGACATTTTCTTTCTTTTTCACTCTCTCCCCTCCCACTCTTGCTCGTGTTTTCCTATTTCTTTTTTTTATTTCTTCCTATTAAAGTTAAAATAGGAAATCCTCGGAGATTGCCAATTTGCGAGATTTTCATTTGTTAATATTTCTATTATTCTTTTTTCTTTTTTTATTTTTATTTTTATTTTTTCATACGGGATATTACCGTCCAATCTTCTTGTAAAATTGTACTCACGAAATATGGTGTTTTTGTTATTGTTGTTGTTATTGTTGTTGTTTTATAAAGCAAGACGTTGTTTGCTCGAACGATTCTTATGTAAAACGAATGTGGTTTTTTTTATTCTACTGTTTTATTTCAATTAACACCGTTTCGATACAACGTGGAAGAAATTGACCGTATTATATTAGAGGATTGAGAGTATATATATATATATATATATATATATATGAATAAATAATACGTTACGAAGCTAATCGATTTTTCTTCCTCGTACATTATTACTCGATATTTTTATATCGTTTTTATTTTATTTCACATTGATTTTTATTATTTACGAAATATCGATATCACGAATCGTATTGAATAAACAATATCCTTTTTTTTTGTGAAAATAATAATAAAAATGCATTAAAAAATTATTATACAAAAATCTAATATCAAACAATAATAACAGGTTTTCAGTAACCTAAATACGATTGAAAAACGATAAGAAATAAAGGAAATGAATTGTTGCATTTAGATTGAAAATAAAACACACATACACGCGCAAATAAACAACAAAAAAATGGAAAAATTAATAATAATTAAATATCTTCTTTCTTTTCCCAAAAATAGTTATTCGAAAAAAAATAAATCGGTAGAGAATCTTGCGATTATTCTTTTCATTCATTGGTTATTGCATATAATCACCGGTCACATTTTTACAACAACAAAATTTCATTGTTGAATAATTTGAAGATTTATTCCGTAAACACAGATCGATATTTGGATTTATCAAGAATACGCATCATCGAGTTTATAAACGTACCCGTTTTGCATCTCGAACGCGTATGTTCGTACTTTTTGATTGCATCTATAAACATTACATGCGTACGTATTTTACATACATGCATGTATTTGTTGGTTTGTATATTTCCTGCGTATACATTTTTTCACTGTAAGGTTTTTTTATTTCTTTTTTTTTTCCTTTTATCTTTTATTTTATTTTATTTTTTTTATTTTTTTTCTACCACAACCAATTGATTCGCTTGTTCACATGAGTTATTACTACTCTCTCTATCTCTCTCACCCTTTCTCTCACACACACTTTCTCTTCCTATACGTTTAATTATAATTTTCAATAATTACTTCTCGTCATTTTGAGAGAATAACAGTGAAATTATTATTAAACCGTTTAATTCTGCTTTAACGTTAAATTACTCTAATTACTTTTCACATTTGACCGTAAAATGATCATAACGAATAAATTAATCGTATATACAATTATTCATTTCGATATTGTGTAACACAATTTTCCAATTACGAAATAAGATAAACCGAAGTATGATTTCAAACGTTATTAGTAAAAATAGTAACATAATTAAAATATCCGACATAATTGCCAGTATATATATCCATCATTAATTTTTTATTACAACTATAAGCGAAAAAAAAAACATACACACACACATATATATACAAATAATTTATACAGTTAAATTTAGACTACCTTCAAAATGAGTGTTCCTTATTAAAAAATTATCTAAAAATAATCTAAACATAATAGCAAATAAAAAAATTAAAAAACACATGCACGCATAACGGCAGGGTTCACAAAAACGTTTTCAGGTTCCGAACATCGTAAAGAAACGCAAATTAATTGTTACACTTATATCGAAATTAAAACAAAAACAAAGAATCGTTAAAAATTCAATTAAAATAAGAAACAGAACGTTCTTAGAAGATTTGTATTTATCTTACGGTTTTGTGACTTATAATGACATCGTTAACGATCGCCTTGAAACACACAGACCGACAGACCGACAGACAGACAGACAAACAGACAGGCAAGCAAATACATATATAAACAGGACAGACATAATCAAACGCTAATGACAGTGTTTGGAACCTGGAAACGGTAAGACGATAAGACGATAAGACGATAAGACGATAAGACGTAACGCAAATTAATTATTGCAGCTAAACATTGAAATGCCCGTTCGTCCGAATACGTAAACTTCTTCCCAGCTACGTATACTAGTCTTGTGAAGACGTAACGTTAATTGTCGATTTCCTTCAGATGAAACTACATCCGCGAATTGTGTGCGTTTAACATTCACGAATTGAACAATTAATTTAACTTTCACAATCTCTCTCTCTCTCTCTCTCTCTCTCTCTCTCTCAGTTCTAAGTATTGCATAGCGGAAAGGGGTAAATATCTTCTTGGGCAAATGATAGGAACAAAAGGAAGACGTCTCTAGCAATTAACGTCGAACGATTTCGGAGTGAGAAATTTCAGTAATCTAATTTCATGAAACGTCACTCGATCTTACCTAACACATATATATATACAATATAAATTTACCGACACAACCGACACTATCCTAATTATTTATTATAATGATCCAAAATAATAATAATATTATTATTATTATTATTTTTAATTTCTTCTATACCGAAACTATAAAAACTCATATTGTTTTCTTCCTAAAATAATTAAAATTATTATCATTATCATCATCATCATCATCATCATCTAATGCACCTAATCGAGACAATTAATATTAAACATATTTAAATAAAAATAATATTTGATAATTTATTCTATATCCACCCATGTACATATAACGCAATAGAAATGTAAATGTGTTAATAGTAATATCAACGTTCTTAACACACGAATAAAAATAAAAATAAAAATAAAAATAAAATAAAAATAAAAAAAAATAAAATCCAAATCAACGTAAAACTTATTTGACGTGTCTTTTTCTCTCTCTTTTCTTTTTCTCTTAATCCAATGGACAGTATCACATTCATACAGATCGCAGAGCAAAGAGAGAACAGAAATAGAGAGCCGGATCGGAGAAGCTGGCTACGATTTAAGCCCGTTACTTCTCTCTCTCTTTCTCTCTCTCTTTCTCTCTTTCTTTTTTTCCTCTCCCCCTCTTGCTTGCTCTTGCAGAAACTGTCCCAGTTCTCGATATGCGCGAAAACGTACGTGACCGAACTATCTATGTTTACGTGTCTGGAAGCATAATTTGGTGGATGCTTCGAGGAGGATTCTCTACAGATAGAGAGAGAGAGAGAGAGAGAGACTTAGAAAATCGTACACCGAATGCATTTTCACCGAGTGCTCAATTGGTCCACCTAAAATTGTCAACCTCCATCAGCCTCTCTCAACCTTTAACTCTTTTCCTAACAATCAGTGGGATATGTCTGCTGCTGCTGCTGCTGCCAGTGTTAGCTGTTGCTGTTATGCGAGTAATAGCGAAGGAATTCTCCTCAACTCGTTAATATCGTCTATCAAACCGTGAAATATCACGCTAACTTGTCGTTGTTCGTCGTTATTCTATTCTAAACGACGAGGGGAGCTGAAGTTGCATGGTTGGTTAGTAGGGTGGTTGGTTGTAAGGAAAATGATCTAATACCTAACCCTTCTAATCCTCCTCCTTCTTCTTCCTTCACTTCTCCTTCACTTCTCCTTCTTATTCGAATTTCAGTCCTAGGGTTACAAGTATTTCCCTTACTAGTATGAAATCCTACTGTAAGGGGCCCTTTTACCCCACGAAACGGAACGTAACGAGCAATGCTAGCAACCAATGCTACGAGCATTAAACTGCGTGACATAACGGGCAGATGCACGTCTTCGATAGGAATTAGGAACGATCTCGTGGTCAAACGTACCATCTCTAACCAACTACTACTACTACTGCTACTACTACTACTATTACTATTACTATTACTATTACTTTATGCTACTGCTACTACTGTTAGAGCTATAATGCTATTGCTAGTAGTAGTGCGCTATTACCACATCACCATTACTAACACGGATACATCCATTTGATACCCTCGACGATCTGCTCCCCGAGAAATCGGATTTTCTTTCTTCAAAAGAGGTACATAACATACTCGAGTATAACGTCTACTTACTTTACTCGATAGATCGATCCTGACTATTATCTTGATGTTGAACTTCTCTACTAGTTATTCCTTCCTACATGTACGAGCCGTTTACAGGTCAACAAGAATTCGTCCTACTTGAAGATTTTTCTTTTTTTTCTTCTTAAGTTTTAGGGATATCCAATTTTATGAATTATTATTCAACTATTCGAATATTTATAAATTGTGTGATATTAATTAATTAATAATAGGGATATTAAGTTATCCAATATTTTATTTTGTTATCTACATTATCAAAAATAATACAATGCTGAAATAGTAGTAGTAATAATAATAATAATAATAATAATAACGTATCGAAAAATTAGATTCAGGGTGATTTTACGATTTATTTAATATTACAATTATTTTTATATCATGAAATCAATTTTTATCTATTTTTTGATTCACATAAGTGTTTAAATATTATTTGCCATGGAATTAGAACAAATATTCCTAGATATAACAAATTTCTATTCAAAAATCATACAACGGTGTATAAAATTAGATCAACTGTCATTTCCATTTTAATTATTTAATTTAATCAAATTTATTTGGCAATTAAATCAGTAAATTCTCGTATAAAACTCGCCTAACGATTTGTACATTTTTATAAATTAGATTCTTATTAAACTTTCCAAGAACGTTATTAATCCTACCGTTAAACGATTTCTATTTTAATTATATTCACCTTTAAATTTAAACTATTTCTTTCTCTCTCTCTCTCTATCTATTTTTCTCTTTCCCCTCTCTGTCTTTAAATTTAGTTTTCTTTCTTATTCTCGTTCTCTCTCTTCTTATCGCCACTTCCTTAAATCTTTCTCTCTTTCTCTTTGTCTTTCTCTTTTCTTTTACTATCCGTTCTACTTCTTCCTGATTTAATATCTCCTTCACTTTCAACTTGTTACGTTAGTTTTCACCTTCGTTTTTTAATTATTTTCTACGTCTTTACGACATTTCCTTCTCACTCTCTTTCTCTATATATATATTTCTATCTCTATCTCTTTCTATCTTTCTCTATTTCCCTCTCTCTCTCTCTCTCTCTCTCTCTCTCTCTCTCTCTCTCTCTCTCTTTCTCTCTGACGTTCATTTGAACTTATAATCAAATCACATAGAAAATATTTAATCAAGGAAAATTCAAGAGTACGTCATATCGAACCTCGAGTTTCATTAATTCTTAATTCAATTCTAATACAAAAAGATTTTCAAATACTTAACTTTATACCCTTTTACGTACTTTTTCTTTTTTTTTAAAAACATTCGCACGATATTTGCGATCATGTAAATTTATTCAAAATTGTTATTAATCCGATAAGTTTCTTCATTATTTTTCACTATGAAATATTTTTATTCTATTGTATTTTATATAATTTTACTTAACAATATACGATTTTATTTCTATTATCTTGTTCATAATATTATAATATTTAATATTAGTAAAATAATATAAAATATAAAATATTAAGTATGAAAAGTTAATTAAGAAATAGGAAGAAACTTATAGGACGACTTCATATTTTTTTCATGGGTCAAAAGAGATTTTCACGTAATCATACATTTTCAATACTTATATCTGAAATATCAATATTTAGTCTCCCTAGTGAAAAAGAGAAAGAGACAGAAAGAATTAAGTTTATCACAAATGATCGCAATTATATGTTTCTTACTAATCTTTCCTTATAAAAAACTAACCGATCATTATTTTCTTCTTCTTCTACTTGTTTTAATATTTTAATTTATGATTTAAGATAACGTAAAAAAAAACCCAGTTATTTTACCACAATTTCAGCAAAGTATTTTATTGTATAATATTTTAAATATATATATGTATATACACATTTATAAATACGTGCCTGTGTGTGTGTAGATAAATGGTTATAGATATACGTTGATAACCAGCACCATCAAAATTAACCTGCGATGGAAAAGCGAGAGCACTTTGTTCCGGTGGTCTACGTACGAACAATGGCGCCGCAAAGGTCTGTCAAGAGCACAACGTGCTACCAAATAACTGGTATTAACGTTTCATGTAGTAATATATCTATCTCTCTCTATTTCTCTCTATCTCTCTCTATTACTCTCTCACTCACTCACTCACTCCCACAAACTCACACTCTCCCTATCTGTCTTTTTATCATCTCCTCTTGTTTGGTAATATATCCACCTATCTCTCTCTCTCTTACACGCACACAAACGCACACTTACACTAATTCATCTCTTCACCTCACCCACATTTCCTTTCTTTCACACTTGCACCTTCTCACTCATACGTATACCTTCTTTCACACCAACACTTTTTCATTCATCTATACTTTCTCACTCGCGAACACACACTTCTTCCACATTTTACTTTTTTTACATTAACACTTTTGTCGTTCACCTATGCTTTCTTTCTTTTTTTTTTTCATACACACTACATACACATTTTTTCACCTACACCCAGCCTCCTCTTTTTTACCTTTCTACTCCTTTCTCTCTTCCTTTTTCTTCTTGATCTTTTTTTTTCATTTCTTTTCATTTTTTTTTTCATTTATCACCACGCGTTTTTCGTGACATTTCACGCGCTTACGCTCAACGGAAAAATTGCAATTCTCTTTTACATGGCTCGTAGGACAATGTCATAACAGAGACAAAATGTAACAACGTTACGTTTCACATTAAAATCATCTTTGTATGTGATATTTTATATACGACGACGGATGATGATTGGACTGAATTATACCTATTTTTTCTTTTTTGGTGAATAAAAACAAAGAAAATCATAATGAAATTTTTGTAATAATAAGAAAACATACATTTTATGAAATAATTTAACATTCCGATTAGTTGTAAAAATTATATGTTGACCTTTCTAGCCTATTGATAACGTATCGTTGTAATGTCATTTCTATATAAACATGTAGATCGTGTTATAGTAATGATCATTTCCCATAGGTTCCCCCGTTCCACGATTTATTCGAATATGTTTACAAAAGCGTTAACGCATGATCGATCGTTCCCATGAGTACGATCAGATCAGTCAGAATCAAAGTGTTCTCAACAGAATGAAAATCAACTTGTTATACTTTTTTTTTTGTGTGTGTGCATGTGTGTGTGTTTATGTGTTACAGTTAAACGCATACGTTTTAAAAACAAACACAATTTTAATTTCGATTCGAGCAATTGTAAAAAAGAGAGAGGAAAAAAAAAGGAAGAAAATTGAAATAAGCACCGAATTTTTATTTTTGAAAAATCGTTCGAGACGATAAAATTTTTTCATGAAATTAAACTTGATTATCTAGCAAAAAAGAAATTCTGTATCCTTAAAAAATATATCGCGTTTCAATTAAGAAACAAATAAACGATACACGCAGCAAACATCGAAATAAACAATAAAAAAAAAATATTGGATGATCCGATAAACGTTTCTGTTGCATACCTACATACGTGCATACGTGCGCGTATATAAAAACACCCCAACAGTGAAATATAAATTCCTATCATTTTCAACGTATCATTCGGCCTCTCTCATACGTTCCGTATACTTTCATCATAAAACTAAACCACCGATAAATCCGATTTTATCGCGAAAATGTGCCCATAAAATAGGAAAAAAATAAAAGAAAAATAAAAAAAAAAAGGAAAGTAAAAAAAAGAAAATCCAACAACTCTTCAGCACACATAGACAGGCATCACATTTCTATTCGCTATAAAAATAAAAAATGTGTTCCACGTATGTACATGGGTCGAAAATATCTAATGTAAGTAATATATGTTGCTATGATACGAGCAAAGCGTGAATGTTGTTCTAACGAAATTCGGGAAAGTTAACACTTGCGTTTCGAATGAAATTAGTCCTGCCAACAAGTTTATCTCATTCTCTCACCCTCTCTCTCTCTCTCTCTTTCTCTTTGCATTCAATTATAACCAGTGGCATATATCGCGTCATCATTATTACTTTGTAAAACGAGCCATTGACCACGCAGGAGAATATTATGGACCCTTAATTAATTGCTTATTACAAGCGGTAAAATGACGAATTTCGAGTTTAGAGAATCTCCAAAACTACGTTCCGATCGTTTATTGCGTTTATTGACGCTACCCGCGTCAAAGTATAATCTATGAGCTTTTGAAGGCCTTTGAACACATACCTTTGATGTGGAATACCTCGTATTCTCTCTCTCTCTCTCTCTCTCTCTCTCTCTCTCTCTTTCTAACTCTATCTTCATATTGTTATATTAATAATGTTCCATCGAAAATTATTCCTTTTATAATATGTAATTATATCTGCCGATATATGTTTGTCAATTATATCTGTTTAGAAAATATTTTATTATCATCATTGTCGTTATTATTAATATCTATTATATTGTCTGATTACATATTATTAATTAGAATAATTAAACATGAACTAGGATATATATATACATTTACATTGATTTATATTTCTCTTTCTCTCTCTCTCTTTCACAAATGTTTCCTATTTTTCTGTTAATTTCAAATTATTTTTATCCTTTAACGAAAAAAAATCTTTCTTCGATTAGTTCTTACGCGGGATTTATTAAATTTATTCTATCAATGAACGCAATAAAATTACCCGAGAAGAAATAAAAAAAGAAAGAAATAATAATATGTAATTTATTTTTAAATCATTTAATCGGAAACGAAAAAAAAATTCTTACCGGTAGTAATACAGTCCGAACGGAAGAATAATTTAAAAAAACAAATATAATTATACAATTTTTATCGCAATACATTTCTTACAATTAGTATTTTCCTTTATCTTCGTTATTTTATTACAATCTTATTTTTCTTTTTTAACGCTCTTAAGAATATTTTTCATTGACCAATTCGATTTGAAAGCAGATTATTACACCTATCGACATGTTTTCAACGTAGACGTTTTCCGAATAAATACATATCAATGAATAACCTAATAACAATATATAATGATACCAGTTCAAAAAAAAAAATATATATATATATATTTATGTGTGTTGCGTACGAAAGTAATAGGTTCATTTATAAAGTCGAGAGTGAGAATATTTATAAAGTCAAGGCTTGAAGGCTCGGGTTGGTGCATTCATACGCACGGTTCATAAATCGACGAATAACTCTGCTTGTGTGTCCTCAACGATTCGCGTTTTCATTCCTCGCCCGTTGCCGTGCCAACATCGTAGAGAAATATTTTAACCCCTTCCCCCTCCTCCTTCCTCTCCTCCCTCTCCTATCTTCCTTTCTCTGATTCACTCTATCGTTCTTTCTCTCATTCATTTACTCCTTCTCTCTTTCTCTCTCTCTCTCTCTCTTTCATTCATTCTTTCACTCACTCAATCTCTCTCTTTCTCTCTAATAGTCACTTTTAGCAAGACGCATGTGCGATTCGTTTTATTCACGGCTCGAAAATTCTTCATTCCCCGACTAAATTCGATATACGTCAAGTCGTTTCTACCTTGCGTCTTTTCTACCACGCACGCGTAAGAAGATTAAAAAGAAAGAGAGAGAAAGAAATAGATAGAGAAGAAATGATAAAGAATGAGAGAGAAAAGACCGGCACTTTGTCGATTTTTAACCGAGCGAGAAAGAGAACTTTATCGTACGTTATATCTACGTGCCCTTAAGGGACGACGTTTCTCTATTTCTCTCTCTCATCCTCCCCCTCACTCTATCTCTATCTGTCTCCGTCTTCTTCTTCGTTCTTTCTTTCTTTCTATCTTTTTTGGACCTTCCATAAAAAGGAATATAAGAAAAGAAAAGAAATAAACTACCAATTCAGATACACATACACACATGCGCGCGCGGGGGGAACATCCACGCACACACGTAGACACGTTTGCACGTAAGAAGGATTTGAAATTGCGAATAGCGTATCTGGGAATAATATAAATATATGCACCTATCTGTTTTATTGATCTTCTTTCCGATCTCTCCCATAAAAAAAAATATATATATATATAGAAAGGAATAGAAAAATGGAAAGGGAATTTGAACTAACTCGAATTCAAAGGATTCGGATATTTTTGAAAAGCAGTGAAATACGAATAATAATAATAATAATAGTAATAATAATAATAATAATAATATAAATATACATATATATATATATTTTGTTGAAAATATTTTGTGTGTTGTATTTTATATTATTTTATTTAACAATATACGATTTTATTCCTATTATTATCTTGTTTAAAATACTATGGTATATTGAATGTTAATAAAATAATATAAAAAGTTAATGAAGAAAAAAGAAAAACTTATGGGACAATCTAATATTTTATTATCCGTACGTCATTATATTAGATATCCCATCGAACTAAAATTTTCGAAAAAAAAAGGTAACAAAAATAAAAGGATGAAGAAAGGAAAAAATATTGGGAAAAGATAAAAAGCGATGTTTCGTTTGAGAGTGATAAGGGTACGACGATGATACGAAGTTATTGCTAGGATTGGTAGCAGAAAAGAGGAAGTTAGGAAAAACGGTGGAGGAAGAAGAGAAGAGAGTTGGTGACTGGAATTTTATCGATATGGAATTTGAAAAATTAGAAAAATAATCGAAAGTTCGATGGAAGGGGTAGCACGAAAAGGGAGATATAACACGATTGAGATTAAAAGTATACTTTGAACGGGGTGGGATTCATTATCGTCCTATAAAATTACCGGGTATACTGTATATCTCGTAAGTTTAACTAATAAAAGGAAATTGCACTCGAATCGGGTAGGGAAAAGGTAGTGGGGATAGAGGAAAATCTATGGGGAGAAAAAAAAATGGGAATCAATAATGAAAGAAAAAGAATGGAAAGATGAGGAGAAGGGAATGGAGTGGGGTATGGTGTGGTGGGAGAGATCGGGTGTTAGTCGGTAGAAAAATAATTTTCTACCTTCTTCTTCTTCTTCTTCTTCTTCATCATCTCCTCGCAGAAATCCAGATGATCGTAAATAGGCGCGCGCATGCAACCCGTTTTCCCGTAGACCTCGAGAATGAGGGAATCAGATGGGAATTTTGCCAATCCACTTCGCGTCCGACCATCTACGCCCCTTTAAACCATCGGTCAATTCAACATACTTCCATACGTAATTCGAAATGGGCTTTCCACATTGGCGCGGCATACTTCCTGTCGACATTCCAGAAATTTCATACCTATATATGGAAACTAAAGAGAAATAGAGAGAGAAAGAGAGAGAGAGACGAGAAGTAGTAGTTCGCTTATGCTCTAAACATGAATGTCGATAATACGCAGTCTCTCTCGTCAAGCATGAAAAATAATCGAGTAGAAATTATAATCAACTCTTTTATCTACGAATAGGAATATTTTTGTTTTGTTTTATTTTTTCCTTCTTTTTTTTTCAAATAATAAACGGAATCATAAAAATTACGCAAACGTTGAAATTAAAAATTAAAACTAACTTACGTTACTAGATTTTGTTCGTTAAAATATAAATGATAGTAAGAACATTTTTACGGCGAATGATATTTTCGTCTTAGGGTACGTGTAATAATCGCGTTGAAAAAATATATATGCCATTCAAATATTATTTATATATAGAAAATAATTCTACTTTACTTTCCCGAATACGAACTATAAAATATCCAAATATTCGTCATAGCCTTAGAAATATTTTTTTTCTTTTCTGTGTTTTCCTGTTTTCTACCTCTTCACATGCACACTCACGCACACATACACGCTCATTTATATGCACCTAAATAACATCCAGATATACATTATCGAGAATAATTCCATGAGTTCATACAATCGAATTCTCTCTTTCTCTCTCTCCCTCTCTATCTATCTATTTTTTTTATAGAGAGAAAGAGAGAGAGAGAGAGAGAGAG
>JACGTP010000510.1:0-12783 GCA_023678845.1 Mischocyttarus mexicanus
ATTATGACAATCCTAAGCGTAGAAAATCATGGGTTAAGCCCGGACAACCATCATCATCAGTGGCAAAACGCAATATTCATGGATCTAAGCTCCTCCTTTGTATTTGGTAGGATCAACAAGGTGTAGTTTATTATGAATTGTTAAAACCTAATGAAACCATCACTGGCGATCGCTACCGGTTACAATTGATGCGTTTGAGTCGTGCATTGAAGGAAAAACTGCCGGAATGGAGCAAAAGGCACGATAAAGTTATTTTACTGCACGACAATGCTCGACCTCACGTGGCGAAACCAGTGAAAACATACCTGGAAACATTGAAATGGGAAGTCTTAACCCACCCGCTGTATTCTCCGGATATTGCCCCTTTGGATAACCACCTGTTTCGATCAATGGCTCATGGTTTATCAGGGGAAAAATTAACATCTTATGGGGGTTGGCAAAATTGGATCGATTCATGGATTGCCTCCAAGGACGAAGAGTTTTTTCAAAGGGGTATTCGACAGTTACCTGAAAAATGGGAAAAAGTAGTGGCAAGCGATGGGCAGTATTTTCAATAATGTAATTTTTTACTTTCATTTCAAATAAATCGTTATTGTTTAATAAAAAAACGCTACGAATTAAATCCAACACCTAATAAGTATTATTATTTGAATTTTTCTTATTTGAATTGTTTGTTATTTTGTCTGCACAACTTGTTTCTGTCTCTCGTCGCAATTGTTACTTTGAAAAATCATTTGAAACGTCATTAGAATAAATCTTTCTTTTATCTGTTACAACTCGTATACCTGATATACATGTCTTGTTCGAAACTATATAAAGAACTTCGTACGTTTCTATGATAATCGTGTGATAAGTCACGAAATAATGTATCGAAGAAATGATAATTGGACTTTCATAAGTCATTCATATGACGTCTATAAATTTGTCATATGTGTAATAAAAGAAAGAGAGAAAGAGAGAGAGAAAGTGAGTGAGAGAGAGAGGTGGATGGGGAATGGAAAAAAAGATGAGAATAAACACGACAGAGTAATTAATTGACGTATGATCCTTTTTTCTTGTTCTTATTACTCTTAATCAAACCTGTAAATCGCATCGTAAAATTGAAGTAGCTATTTTTGTTTCAAACAAATGACGTAGATGAGAAAGTATCGAGACAAATGATACGTAAGAAAGATTTCTTTCCAATTAATAATAAAAATAATTTTCTCCTTATTTGAGCTAATTTTGGATCAACCATAACGACCATATTATTTTGATCAATTTTTATACTTTAGATGTCTCCTCTTATTTTTGTATTTTTCTAAATTTAATTTACATTAACATTAAATCTAATATAACAGTTTAAGTAGAATTATTTGTAACACAATCGATCAAATTATTGATAAGAATCATTATTTTATTGTTTCTTATACAGTAACTTCGAATACGAATAATTAAACGTTCCTGGTAATATATAATTAAACAATTAATTTTCTATATTAATATTACTTACGTTGTAAAAAATAAATCATAAAATAAATTTGAAATAAATTTTAAATTAATTTAAAATACAATGTCATAAATACAGGACACAAATGATGCAATATATAATCCAGATTTGTTATTAATAAAAATTAGTGGCAATTATTGAAGGATCGAAGGATCGAAGGATGATTTCAATGGAATGATAGAAAATAATTATTCAATTTGTGAATTACGCATTCTACGCACCTATTTCATTCTCTGTTTCTCTCTTTCTCTCTCTCTTGGATTCTTTTAGAAAGGAAACTTTTCTGTCTATAAATATTGTGACACATCGTATCGTAAAATCTTCAAAAACTTCCTCGAAGATTATTGGAATTGAGAAGAAAATTATAATCACCAGACGTCATTGAGAGGGAGGAAAGGATAAAAATGACTAACATAAGATCAGAAATAGCCAATACTTTTTAAATATTACTTCAATATTTATCATTTAAGGTTGCACAAGTTTAGTTGCAAATCTTCATGCAACGTAATCGGTTGTTCAACGTTAGAAAATGCAACAGACGTACGGCATATTCGTTTCTATGAAATCTACTTTGCGTTCTTATCTTCGTGGTAACAGTTTTCTAAATCTTAGAAACTTTATCTCTATGATAGTATAAATTTCCCCAAGAAAAATACTTAATTAGTTGCTTCGATAGCATTACGTGGATGAAAAATAAATCTTCTTAGAAATATCACATCACATATTACGCGTATGTGTAATAATAAAGTCTTTGCAATTAACAAATCCCACTCTCTTGATCTCTTCTTATTACCAGTATTTTCTTACATTAGTTAACCATCTATTACTTGATTTTCGTAGAATCAATAGAATGGAAACATTATTCTATTAGTTATTGTAGATTTTTTTCTTCTTACTTTTAATCTTTACAAATTTCTATCATTGATTGTAATTATTTAATAATAATTTATTAATAGTTCAGATTTTTTTAATTGCTTCTTCATATTCTACCTGTCTGGAACATGAATATGAACCGTTTATTTCGAAAGTGGCCTAAATCCATTTATCTTAAAATCGAGATATTTAAGGGTTTGAGTTTCAATGAATTTAAAAATATACGTACAGGACAATAGGCAATTATTAAGTGAATAATATACGTTTTCTTATCAAGAATGAAATTAGGCCACTTTCAAAATTAACAACCAGATTCATTATAAAATTTGAAGCTGCCCAAGTCCATTCAACATAATTTAAGATGCTTCAAATTGAAAAAAAAAACAATACTGAATTTATTTGACATATCCTTAAAACACTTCAGGAACATAATTTATGCGATTCAATGAACTACATAACGTGCAAAATTACAAACATAAATTTATTACAAAACAATTGANCAATTATTAAGTGAATAATATGCGTTTTCTTATCAAGAAGAGAGTTAGGCCACTTTCAAAATTAACAACCAGATTCATTATAAAATTTGAAGTTGCCCAAGTCCATTTAACATAATTTAAGATGCTTCAAATTGAAAAAAAAAAACAATACTGAATTTATTTGACATATCCTTAAAACACTTCAGGTACATAATTTATGCGATTCAATGAACTACATAACGTGCAAAATTACAAACATAAATTTATTACAAAACAATTGACTACTGATCTAAAATATATTATCTTGATTATTTAAGTATAAATGGAGTTAGGCCACTTTTAAACTACACGGTTCGATTGTTAAACTAACTCTGAAAACTTCTGTGTCAAGAATTAACGTATTTGCTCGGATTATAAGCAACCTTAAATGCTTTATTGATAAATAACATAAAGTTGTACACGTAAACCATGATAACCGGAGAAAACCCCTTGAATTTGAATCTGTAACGCTCAGCGGAACTAATGTAGGAGAAGGTCACGTGATACACAAGAGTGTATATATTTGGAAACGATTAAATGCGATGGCAGTTAGAAGTGAGAAATACAAATAAATAGATAGCTAAATAGAAAAGATAGAAATTAGATTTAGTTCTTGAAATTGAAAGGAGATAATTAATAAGAAGGTTATAAAAGGAAATAGACAATCATAATATAAACTTTAAATATCGTTTTCTTTGATTACAGGTAAGATCTGGTAAAACGGTGTAATTAACACTTGTAAATAAAACTTGTAAATATGTAAAAAAATTAATACTTTGATTACAGAGTAACACATTAGTTTAAAATAATTGTCAATTCCCTCGAAGAATAAATCCATTATATGTATATGTATTGTAATTAGGCTTATCACTAATTTCCGATACATGAATTATTTTTTAATAAATTAAGTAACATTCTAAGTATCATTAGAAATAGAAAACATGTGTTCAAAAGTAGATCACCTGTAAGAATACAATCTTTGTTTACTGAACAAATCGATTAACACAATTTTTTGAAAAATCTTAAATTAAATTGTCAAAGCATTTAGTACAGTTATAACTTTTTATATTTACAATAACTTTTCCTAATAATTAAGATTAACATTATTAAAAGACACCAATTTCTTGGCCACTGAATAATAAATAAATTTTAATTCAAAACTCACTTTGATTAACTCTACACTCTAATGTAAATCGTTGCAATAATGCACTAAAATGCACTAGCAAGTCATGAATAATAACCAAATTATAAATAGGGAATTTAAAAGAAAAATAATATACATTATTTTATTGCATTTTTCTAATTGTAGTTTCATGAAGTTAATCAATTTGTGCACTGAACGGTTTATATTTCAATTGAATAGTTAGGATGAATAATCAATTTACCAAATCATTTCTGTTTTTAATTATTTGTATAGATTTTTCTCAAAAAATGTATACGATACAACGCGTTAGAATGTAGTGGTTAGTTTCGAGCAGTACAGAAGGACGTCGTATCGACACCGTCATCGATCGAGTGCAAAAAAAAAAAAAGGGAAAGAGAAAGAGAAAGAGAAAGAAGAGAGTGAGAGATGGGAATGAGCAGGTTGGGTGGCGAGAGAATCTCGTTTCTCGTTAGTCTCGTGGGAGGAGAGGTTCGAAGTTCTTTTTATTTCTTTTATTTCTTTTATTTCTTTATTTCTTTCTCTTGGTGTATCATATTGGTCGAAGTTGCGAAGAAGAAGTCTTCGCGAGATGCAGAGGTGACGATATCGTTCCTTAGGTCGCCAACGACGATGGCAAAGAGACTACCATGGTGGCTTTTATGGTTTACGACCCACCATGAACCAATCTCTTTCTCTCACTTTCTCTTTCTCTTTCACTTTTTTTATTTCTTTCTCTTGAAAAGAACAATGAATTAATTTTGGTCCAATCTCTTGTGCTATTGATTAATATTTTTGTTGGTACCTCATAATTAATAACTTTTTATATTTTAATTACAGGATATTTGTGTTATCTATTAGGTGTTGGAATTAATTCATAGCATTTTTTTTACAAAATAACGAAAAATTACATTATTGAAAATACTGCCCATCACTTGCGACTACTTTTTTCCATTTTTCAGGTAACTGTCGAATACCCCTTTGAAAAAATTCTTCGTCCTTGGAGGCAATCCATGAATCGATCCAATTTTGCCAATCCTCATAAGATGTTCATTTTTCCCCATTGATCGAAACAGGTGGTAATCCGAAGGAGCAATATCTGAAGAATACAGGGGGTGGGTTAAGACTTCCCATTTCAATGTTTCCAGGTATGTTTTCACTGGTTTCGCCACGTGAGGTCGAGCATTGTCGTGCAGTAAAATAACTTTATCGTGCCTTTTGCTCCATTCCGGCAGTTTTTCCTTCAATGCACGACTCAAACGCATCAATTGTAACCGGAAGCGATCCCCAATGATGGTTTCATTGGGTTTTAACAATTCATAATAAACTACACCTTGTTGTTCCCACCAAATACAAAGGAGGAAGCTTAGATCCATGAATATTGCGTTTTGCCACTGATGATGATGGTTGTCCGAGCTTAAGCCATGATTTTCTACGCTTAGGATTGTCATAATGTATCCACTTTTCATCACTAGTAACAATAGGATGTAAAAAACTTGTTCTTTTGTGCCGTTCTCGCAAAAACACTTTATTTGGGATAAACCTCAACATATTGGAGTAATAGTAACATGATGTTATTAACAATTAAAACATAATATTTGTCGTTAAAATAAAACCTTGTTAGAGCTGATTTACGATAAATTCGTTTCTGAAGGTAAAAACAAAATACTGTAATAACCACACCATCTCTCATCAAAACGCTACGAATTAATTCCAACGCCTAATATCGTAACAATGATTTTTTTCACTTTCTTTTCTTTTTGACTATTTTTTATTAATTTCTTTTCATTTTAAATATGTTATCTGAAAGAAGCTAGAACATGTTTCAACCATGTGCATGCAACAATGCTAGCAAATATTTCTACCACACCAGAAGACAAAAATCTTGGGTGTGCTTAGATGATTCACACCATCTTTATGGAGCTAATTCTAGTCGTATAAATCTTTCAAACTATCTATAGATTTGTTTTCATAAGAAACCAACATCGATTCTTGAAAATAGAATAGAAAGAGAGAGAGAGTATGAAAGCACCGGAACTTTGGCGCCTCTTACAACTCAGTCAAACATTCCTTTCAAATTCTTTAGCTACATTTCTATTTCTTACATTGTTTAATATAAAGATTTATATAAACATATGTTTGTATAATATAAGATTATTTCTTCTATGATTTCCTTAGGATTCATTCACAAAGTAAATACTCAACAATAGACTTGTTTGATCTATGATTTAAAGTCCATTCAAAATTTAAATCTCTCACTCTCTTCAGTTAAAATCCATCTAGAAGCATAGTCATGCTGAAGAGCTTATTTTCTCTTTCACCAAACCGACACAGCACCTTTTACGCTTGCCTATCATTCATCCTCTTCAATCCGATTGAGAAAAACTGGATATATTCCCATCCTTTGTCCAGAAGCTTTTCTTCTCGCCGCTTATTTTCGAACCTCCTTGTAACACGAATCTTAACTTCCAAATTCTATGCAATTCGAGAAATAATATTTTCAACTATAATATATCTATTACCTGATTAATTGTTCAATCCTCTTCCCTTTTTACAAGTCATTTCTCAACAAAAATCTTTCCGAACGGGTCAATTCATCCATGCTACAAATTGTGCTCGTGTTGTTTAACCTTTTCGATACGAGCGTTGTATATATTCGGCATCCTATAATTATATATATAATTATTAGAATATATAAATATATTGTAACATTAATACTATAAACAACACTTGTTAGAAGAAACGTTGTTTTATTGAGCATAGTTTTTATTTATTTTCGAAGAGGCATCTCGTACAGTAGAAAGTGTCACAGCAGAGAGAACACTCTTACTGAAAAGTTTAAACTTTATCGATCCACCATAAATTATTGATCCAACATAGTTAGATGTCCTTAAAGAGAAATTATTTGAATTAATAAAAAGGGAGAGTGAACAAAAATATACAACGATGATATTTCTAAACAATTCAAACGAAAGGAGATGTTTTTATTCATACCAATCGTTTAGTTTATCGTGCGAAAATATTTTATCTAGATTAGTCGGGATATATAAAGTAAAGAAAAGACGTGTCGGATCGTGTTAGTCTTGGTCTTTTTCTATAAATCCACCCTTCCCTTCAATCGAACAGTTAGGGAACGTCCTTTGAGCATAAGGGCGTGAAAAGAACGGTGCTAACATCGATGAGTAACGTCGAGTTGGTAGCGTCACGCTCCGCCCTCTCGGTTTCACGCTTCTCAAACTGTTGCCGATCTGCGAGGATATCGCGATTTCACGGGTTGGCTGGTTGCTGGCTTCTACCGTACCCAGAAATAAAGATCTACGAGATTTGAGCCGAATAAGGTACCGAAGAACCTGCTCAGCCCTGAAAAAGAACACCGCCAAGGGTCTCGAGTAGCTCCAACTGGTGCTGGCGCCAACCGTCAACGAAACGATATCGTTGCTCCTCCCTATCCTTATTTTCATTCTAACACGGCATTTTATCATGTTTTTCGTTTCTTTTTTTCTTATTTCCAACAAATGATTTTCTTTGCCTCATTTACTCGACAAATCGTCTATCCATTTTTTTTTAATGGGTTTAAAAAATCGAATTTATTATTTTACATAAATTGATTCCTGATTATGTTTAGAATATGCTGGTAAAATGATTTTTCAATATTTGAAGTTATAACTTTTTTGAAAAACCTGTCTTCAAACGGAGTGACTCCCTTAACCCTTATGTCAACACCCGGGGTACCTGGGTACCCATATGGAAGAATTTCATATTTCTATAAAATTGTAAAGTAATAAATAATTAAACTTATCTCTAGAGATAACAAATATTATTTAATATATAAATAAACGAATTTATTTAACTTTTTATTAATTTTAATATAAAACTTATAAATTATACATAAAATATTGCTATATTGAATTTATTCTTGAAAACATGTTTCGCATTTTGTAATTGCTTTTGAATGTTGATCGCAAACTGGTTTATTACACTCTTTACATAATTTTCGCGTTTTTTTTCCATTTTTTATAGACACCTTGATAACAAATATAACATGATCCTACAACAATTTTTTGTCCAGTGGAATCTGCCTCTTGAGTAGACCCACCAAACTCACTTGATATTGTTGCTCTGCTTGTAGAATTTATTGCTTTTCCATAGATGCTTTCGATCGCAATCCGAGTAGTGAAATTTCTCATAATTTGAATATTTTGAGATCGTGCTTCAATCAATGGCATACATTATTCTTCACTTAATTGTCGCAAAAATAATCTGCGCTCTTTTGTCTTTTTTTATCATTTTGTTATTTTCATAATAAATTATGTAGCTTGCAAGACTGACGACATCCAAAATATTAAAAAAAAAAATGCAAAAGGCCATCGATTAGTCCATCTGTGGGTTGTGTAACGACCCAACATCTGATCCATTGTATCGATTCCAATTTGTGTTTTATTATAATACTGAACAACTAATCTTAAGCAAAAAAATACACACAGTGCTTAGGAAATATTCAAACGTCCACTCCAAGTCAAGTCTAGTTTGAAACTGACCATTATAAGTAACAAATACTAAGCAACTGCACAAGAATTTCGGCTATTCTTCTACCTCCTCTCTTTTCCAAAGTTAATATTTCTATAAAAAAAAGGGTTTCTCAGATAGTCCTTAATGTAATGAGTAATAATGTGAAAGTTTCCCGGTATAAAAGTTCGATTATTGAATGAATAACCTAAGTGGGTACCCAGGTACCCCGGCTGTTGAACAACGTTGTTCCAAAATCTTATTTTTTGGAATATCTTCAAATTGAGTCGAGAAGAAGGAAAGGAAAATAAAGTAACGTTTACTTATCTACATTGTTTTTCCCGTAGTAAAGATTTTTTTCGAAAGACGCAAATAGAAAGAGAGACTCGTGAGAAAGGGGAGGTAATCAACGATGGCCCATGCAAGTTTCTTCTTAGTCTCGCGAAACGTGCGAACTGGCGATTTCGCTAGCAAGCAGATCGTATGCCGAGGCACGTCTTGCCAACGTAGAAACCTTCCATCGGTTTAAAGAAGTTTCCGTGGTGGTCCATACAACTCTTAGCAAAACACCGTAGTAGTAATAATGTCCAAGGCTTAGCTTGAGCTACATCAACGATAACACACTGACTAATAATATGCACGTTCTCTTGCACATTGTGTTTTGAAGAGGTACCTCATTCGAAACGCTTTAACTTTTCTCATTCCCCCTTTTTTCTCCATCTATTTTTCTTCCTGTCTCGGACTTCAACTAATTATGGGAAGTCATATTTCCTTCTTCCCAATATCCTCATATTTGCAATACGTTAAACAGATTCAATGAACTAATCCATTACGAAAACAAAAATTACGATCATCGATTTAATTAAAATTATCATATTATTAAACTTTCGTTACACCTAGTACATTTGATACACATAATTTTATTTTATTTTATTTTCTTCATGGCAACAAAACTTAAATCGTCAAAATCACATCTGGTGGTACTCGAGAATAGGAATTGTTGAATTTTATTTTTATTATCAACAAAACAAGCATTGTTACCAACACTTTAGAGTTAAGTGTTGCTAAAGGGCAGACAAAATTGGTCAAAGAAAAATCGAAGAAATAGATACACTTGTAATAATGTGAATAGCAAAAGAAATAGTTGAGTGTACCGACAAGGGAGGTAAAGAATGGATAGAAGAAGAAAAAGAAGATTGTAAGAGGATAATAGAAATAGGAAGAGTGGTGGTAAGAGCTTTAGAAGAGTAAGAGTGAGAGGGTCAGAGGAGGGTGTAGAGTGGGGTTAAATCTGAATTGGAGAATTGCACGAAATTTCCGAAGAGAACTCGAAGGAACGATCGGTAGATCACTCGAGTACACTTCCTGGGCCCCCATTGTCGTCTCAGCGCCATTCATCGGCGTGCTGGTAGACCCCACACGGTGATCTCGAAGGAAATACCTGTGTAGTATGTGTGTGTATGTGTGTGTGTCTATGGGATTCTCCTTCTGGCTTCCACAGACCTCCTCTTTCGCATACCTGGGGGTTAAGGGACAACGTAAAACGCGTGAAAGCAAATGACGCGCCAGCAAGGTTTTTTTTTTTTTGCTCTTTTCTTTCTTCTTCTTTCTTTCTTCTTTTTTCTTTCATCTTGTTCCCTTCTCAGCTTGTTTGCTCGCCGAGACGCCGGAAGGGCGGTGTTATTGGTGTACGCCTACCTAACGCCAGACTAATCATTTGCCTTCGCCACTTACCAAATTTACAAAGAAAATCTCTTAGTATTAAAGCACGAAATTAACTGTCTTTTGAAAATATCTTCTAAACGCATGGTATTCTCTTTTATCTTCTTTACTCTTTCCTCTCCCTACCCCTTTTTAAAGGGGGAGAGTAATTTCTCTACTAACACACTTCTCAAACTTACACAATACTGCCCAAAGAGGTCGCATATTTTTTCCCCTGATCGATCAGGAATTAATATTCCAACATGACTTGAGCATTGACTATATCAGTGCGTAGTATTAAAGAACAATTATTTATAAAATTAAATACATAACAAAAAAATTGCCTAGCTCGAATATCTTTCAAATATTTTAACACGTTGTTAGATAACAAGGATAAGAAAAAAAAAAGAAAGAAAAGAAATAACTAGAGAATAAGAAAGAAACCTAGGAGGGGATAAAAATAGAGTAATAAGTTGCGTTGGTGGGGCCTTAAACTTACCGTAGGCACGAGACCCCCTTAATGAAATTATAGGGAGGGCACTGCCGGCCAATTAGCGTGAGAATGTCGAGCGGTGGTGGGGTTAAGGGGGCACTCGGGATAGAGGATCTTAACCCACGGATGAAAAAGAAAGTAAAACGAAAGAGTGTATAAGGAAGAAAAAAAAAGGAATGAGAAAAAAGAGAGAAACCAAGAGAGAGAGAGAGAGAGAGAGAGAGAGAGAGAGAGAGGAGTAGAAGTAGTATAAGAAGAAGAAGAAGAAGGAGAAGAAGGAGAAGAAGAAGAAGAGGAGAAGCCGTCCTATCTCCGTCGTTTCGTCGGCTCCTACCTGAGTAGCCTCAGGGTCTCATCGTTTGAGAACTGAACACGGTGCGATGTTTCGGGGTCCAGCTAAAGCTAGAAAGAGAAAGAAAATGAGAGTAATAGAAGGAGAGAAAGAGTGGAATAGGAGGATGAGGTATAGGGTGGAGGAGGGGGAAGGGAAGTGCCTTGTTCCCCAGTGTTGTGTGTGGCTATTGAGTTGTCGGACCCGCGGGGGACACATACCGAAACCTCGTGAAACACGATCGGACACGGATGCACACCGAGCACGCAAACAAACAGAACTATTCTTACAAGAGAGAACGAGGACGGGTAAGAAAAAGGGCGGGAGTGTTCGGTTAGGTAGGAGTTGGAAATAGGGAGGGGGGGGGTGAGAGACAACCTACCGGTATCCGATTGATCTTCGTTCTACGAGACCCTCACTCTTTTCTTTTTCTCCACTTCGTGGTGTTCTTTTTCTCTCTTTCTATGTTTCTGTCTTTCTCTACGTTCTTTCTTTCTATCAGGCCACCCTACCTAAAGTGGACACCGTCATAATTTAACTCCCGATTTCCTTCTTTAATCGGTCGCATTCAACCACCTCGAAAACTTACGACGCCTACGATGATCCGTAAACCTTAAGATTTTTGAGAGTTTCTTTTCTTGTATACTCAAACACCTTCCCTCTAGAAATATTTATATATATATTTTGATTTAGAACATTTATATCAATATCCTATTTATCGTTGTATCGATTATTATATTTTATTCGATTAACTTTACACGTACATAAGTATATCAATAAGTCAATTGAAAAACAATGACACGTATTTGATAAGAACGAGAATATCAATTCGATTAAATCATTGTATCTTCGTAACGTAAGATCTCACCTTTCGGTTCGTTCTTATCTCTCGATTGTCAATCATATTCAAGTTTATTAAATTTAATGGGAATTAAAGAAAGCAAAAGTGTGATATTATTTTAAATATGTTCATATTGATTTATTTTGATTTATTTAAATATAATAGACAAAAATAATAATAAATAAATAATAAATGATCCATCGAAAATATATTAGATATATTTTCTGGTATTTCGTCTTCTTCAATTACTTGCAGAACTATTTCTCCATTTAGTAGTCTTCTATGATTTAGGATTTAGGATTAATTACTTTTGGTTTTCCTGGATTAATTGGGATAATTTTTCCTCCACGATTGTAGGTTAAAACCGGTACGACATTGTTATTTTCTGTCTTGAACCAGTCAACTCCGACACCAATCTTACCGCCGCAATTCCTATTGGAACATTCTATTCCACCTGATATGTGAGCACCCGCAGGTTCGGGATTGAGGACAATAACTCCGTTTGGTGCGACGAACCATTCGACTCCAATTTTGACACTGCCACCGCATTTTGATCCATGGCATTCAGCACCGATCTCTACATTGCCACCGGCTGGCTGTGGTACGACAATTGGGATAAGATTTCCATCAGCATCTTCGAACCATTCGATTTTGACGCCGATGTTTCCTGAACATCCATGTCCGTTACAATTAGCTCCAACTTCAACGGTACCGTAAGGTTTAGCTTCAACGGATTGTGGTACTGGAACGGAAGCACCATCTCCTGCGACGAACCAGTCTCCACCGACATTGATGCTGCCGCTGCACTTATTTCCATGGCACTTAATTTCACCGTCTACTTTAACTTTGGCTTCTTCGGGTCTAGGAACACCAACGAGACTTCCATCTTC
>JACGTP010000510.1:13874-29010 GCA_023678845.1 Mischocyttarus mexicanus
AGAACGGTACATTATTCATACAGATTTTACCCTATTATTGTATTTACTTTGTCATCCAGAAAATGATTTAATTTCATACCCTGTTAAACTCTTTAGGGGCAGATATTAGTTGTCGATTATTAATCGAAACTGCTCGTTACGTTCGTTAGAATCGCATTTTATTATTGTTTGTTTTTTGTTTATGAGATGCTATTACTACTTCGCAACAATTGGAGAAAAAATGGAGAATTAAGAAATGGAAGGAGAAAAAAGAAGAGACAAACAAATCTAATTAGATCTTGCGATATTACTTGTTTTTTATCTAAAACACGTATATATGTGTGTATTAATGTATGCTTGTGTACACGTTTGATATATTAATTTGAGCACGATAACCGATTCTTCTTTTTGATTAATCTATTGTCTTTCTGGTAGATCGGGGAAAGTCCTCGCAGGTTAATACATTTACTCGATATCTGTAATATAATTTGGATTAACAGAAATTCGTGAGTTTCTATGCGAACTGATTAATCTTATCTTATATCAATTTATTACGATACTTTATTTCATTCATTATAATAATTCCTTTTTTAATTTGATTTATAAATCTATTTTTCTTATTTTTTTTAAATTTGGTATGCAATTAAATGTGCATTATTAATCGTTTCACATCATTTCTTATTTCTATTCATTTCAAATAAATAACGGTACATTATTCATACAGATTTTACCCCATTATTTATATTTACTTTGTCATCTAGAAAATAATTTAATTACATACTCTGTTAAACTTTTTAGAGGCAGATGTTAGGTATCAATTATTAATCGAAACTGTTCGTTACGTTCGTTAGAAATACATTTCATTTTTTTTTGTTTCTAGTTTATGAGATGTTATTACTATTTGGGAAAAAATTGGTGGATTAATATCTTTCTCTATATATACCATTTTATTATTGTAGTTTTTTTTTTCGAATCAAACAATATGTAATTTAAAATTCATTCGGCATCTCGAAAATGTCAGATGATTAAGCGATAATGTTAAAGGTCGATCTCGTATCTGAGAAATATAAGTATGGCAATAATTTCAGTTGTGGGTAAGTTAACCAGCAGTTAACTTTTTGACTATGCTCGAAGGTGAGCGTGCGATGGAACGCAGCTACGGCGGCAGGATACGCGCCTCGGAGACGATATCTAGTCTGGTGATCTTGATCTGGTTTTAAGCCCGAAAAATGCCACGCAGTTTCTTTCTCCTCTTTTTTCCCCCACCCTCTCTCTCTCTCTCTCTCTCTGTTTCTTTTTTTTTCTTTTTCTCGTTTGCTAGTTTAAGGGCTGGACGTGAAGCTATGCCGTTCCCTTGCGAGGGTGTCGCTTTCGTTTTCCCATCCTTTTTCTCCCCTCTCTCTCTTTCTCTCTTCTCTCCCCTCCTTCTAAAATTATTTTTTTCTTACCCTGTCACGAATAGCTGTGAACGATGTGTGTGTGTGCAAGTATGCGTATTTAATGTTCAACTAAAGTAACAAACATTTAGAGTAATATTTATTTAATTTGTTTATTTATTTAATTTTTTTTTATATTGTAGAATATATTTATATTATTTCAGTAAAATATTCTATTTTAATCTATTCAAATTCAACTTTATTTCTTTTCCAACATATTTCTTCCATTTTCATTCTTATTATTTCTTTTATAGAAATTTTTGTTGAATCTTATCTGACTCGTGTTAGACTCTTAAGACGTACCTTTCCATTCCTCCTTTTTGAAGGTGAGAAACACTACCAAAAAAAAAAATCGGTAAAATCATGATGTTGTCAGGGCTTGAATAGTCGGCTATCCGTAAAACTTCAAGGTGGCCCTCTCCGAACGAGGGAGTGAACGGTAGAAGGGCAGGCATTCTTACACCATGGGGGTCCGGTCAAAAGCTAATAGAGAATTTATCCTGGTGCTGATGTTTCCCGCTATTTCTAACACGATTCTTTTTCACGCTGTGCCAATAAGAGAAAAACAGAAAAAAATAGAACGAGACAGAGAGAGACAGAGAGAGAGAGAGAGAGAGAGAGAGAGAGAAGAGAAATAAAAAATAATAAAAAAAAGGATAGGAAAATTGTCCTGTAAAAATATCATTGGCTTACAACATTTCGCATATTATTCGCAAATGGATATTAATTCATTTTCTTTATACCATTTAATTTTTTTTCTTTTCTTTTATTAGGTGTACAAATAAATTTCCGCCGTTCTTATTAAAAAATTAAGCATTTGATGATTTTAAATGATATAAAATTGCTTGCTGAGTTACTCCTAATATAAGTGCCTGTTTTTTTTTGCGTTTGACACAAATTTTCAACCAATAATATTTCTAATTCTGCGTATTCGTACACTTTCAGCCTTCCGTTACGTATTTTATCTTCAACGTCACAGTCTCTCTGTTCTTGAACTATAAAAACCATTCATGAAAACTTCTCTAACTTAAAAAAGCCTCGACATATGTGTCTACAAGCAATCGATGCTCATCAGATGCAGATTTCTTTAAATTAAATAATTTATTCAAAAGTTCCCGCAAATGGTGCTTATTCGGCTCAAAACTCGACATTTTCGAAGGAAAAAAAATATCTGTTATCGATACAAAATTACTAATATACCAAGATTATGTTGTCGAGAGATGTCAAACCTTACAATATGACATTTAACATCAGTCAATTTTAACTATAATTTAATCATAAAGCCATATTTTGTTGTACGGTGGAGACTTATTTGTACACCTAATATAAAGCTCATTATTTACAATACAAGCTTGAAGATATATACCCAGTTAAAACAAAACGTTAATATGACGTAAATCGAACGTAAGTCGAACGTAAATCGAACGTAAATCGAACGTCATATTAACGTTTTGTGTTAACTGGTTAAATATAAAAAGAGAGAGAGAGTGTTATGATTAAACCAAGTGCTTTGACACTTTAATTGAACATTTAACAAAAAGTGAAAAATGTTAATCGATTAGTGCATCAAACGTTTGATATATTTCCTTTATTTTCAAAATGACAGAAATACGATTAAACTCACGGAATCATCAAACTCATTAACAATTTCATTGGGTGTGACATTGTTGTCCGATTTTCTAAAGATTTTAGAAAAGGTAAATGTAAGATTGACAAACGTTGGGTTTCGAAATGGTTTAAACGCACTTAATAGAGTTTGATACTGTCTAAAGAATGATGAGGAAGAGGAAGGAAAGGAAGAGGTGAAGAAGAAGAAGAAGAAGATGAAGAAGAAGGCGTCTTGGAGAAGCGATTGAGAACCGTGAAGAATTAAGGGCGTGCGGCGATGTGATTTGTGACGGTAAGCAGGCCCTGGAAAGGGCAGAAGAGACGTTTGTTGGAAGCCGCTACACACCGTGTGTTGCTGTTCCCTTCGTCATACACGCACACGTGCGCTCCTGCAAGGCACTTACTCTCAGGCAAGAAGTTGGTAGTAAAAGAGAAACAGAGAGACAGAGAGAGAGAGAGAGAGAAAGCCCTTTTACACGCGCATAACGCTTGTCAAACACTTGACACCCGACCGAGTGGATACACGAGCTTCGGTTGCACGCCTCGTGTAAGTTCTTTCAAAGCGTGACGAGAAAATTAGTATCAATAACCGGATCCATATCGCTCATGGATTATTGCCCGCAGGAAACTTTACGCACGATCGCTTTAACGAGAGATACGCGAATCGCTATTAAAACGTTCATTTCCATTTTTTTTTCTCTCTTCTTTAGTTCCTTTATGTATGATACGTTTATATTAGAATCAGATTAGAAAGAAGTGACGAAATTATTTCAACAACTTACACATGAAAATTTCTTACAAAGAATAGTTAGAAATGTTATTATTGCTAGGAGATGTAGGTTTGAATTTGTTTAGCGGCTGCATAAGTGTGAGAGTCGTGCTGATGTTTATTTGGGATATCGATATCTTAAGATAAACGTATAAAGAACATGGGCGGTATGCGGACCACTTGAAAAGAAGGCGATGCTGCGGTGTTAGATGGAAAGGGATATAAGGGACGCAGACCAAAGGTCGGGGCTCACTTTTTACGAATTAGTTTTACGTGTTAGTTGAGAAAGAATCGAGAGTATTATGTTGGAGTTGTGAGTCGTTATGAAATAAATATATATATCAATACGAAACAGTCGTCTCTGAAGTTCTCTTAAGAAACCCTTCTTATGCACCTTTTGTATCTTATGGAAAGGGACGAACGGATTAAGTGTTGGTTTACGATTATCAGAAGTGAAACGAAGTATTAGTTTACAATTATCAGAAGTGGGACACATACAAATACAAATAGAGTAATAACCGATTTGATAATTAGAAAAAGAGTGAAAGTAATCTCAAAATAGGCAAAAAGTGTATCATAAATGTGAAGTAACATCTATGGTTAATTTATGGTTAATCGTATGGTACATTGTTCTCACACCATGAATGTACCATCCTCCTTTATGAAGAAGAAGAAGACGACAAAACGGATGGGAAAACGAGAAGGAGGAAGAATATGTTATAGAAGAAGAAAAATAAGAATCACTAGAGGATGATGATGATGATGATTATGATGAGGAGTAAGAAGAGTAGGAGGAAGAGAAGGATGAAGAGGAATAAAGGGAAAGAGGAAAGGTGAATCTGTCGTAAGGTAAGGCTCAGAAGAAGAAGCCGGTGATCCTAAGAGTAAGGAATAAAACTGAGGCGGCAAAGGCGGTCTTGTTTCGGTCTGAACTGTTTCTGGTGTCGCGTTACCATGGACTCTCCACAAAGGATCGCGCAGGATCTTTATCTCTGTATCGCCTAACTTGTTAACATACCTAACTTGCCTCCTTGCCTGCTTGCCTGCCTGCTTGGAGAGCTCACGAATCCAACCGGGCACCCCAACTAGGACAACTCAATCCCGGTTTCTCTCTCTTTCTCTCTCTTTCGTCTCTCTTCTTTTAACTTTTGACCACCCTTCTTGCCCTGGTCCACCTACTCACTCTCCTATCAAATTCTTCCTTTTTTCCTTTCTACCGACTGTTTCATCTTTTTTATCCTTTTTCTTTTTTACCGGCGTTAAGATAACGACCTTGTACGCATTTTGACCGGTTCGTGTTGTACGTTTGTATCTCGAACGAGCCTCTAAATCGTTAGATCTGCTAATGCATTGTAGGGTCTGATGGTGAAAAGAGGAAACGAGGAAATAGATGAGATAATGGAGAGATTCCTTTCTCTTTCTTTCTTTCTTACACCGACTTACACCGATATTTGATCCATTCAAATTGATTAACATTCTACTTTTTGAAAAATCTTAAAGCAAAGTGTCAAAAGCCAATATGTTTTGACACTTTACTTCTTATATTTTATAATAAGGTTTCCTTAATAATTAAGATTAATGCCATTAAAAGGACAACAAATTTTTAGTTGCAATAATGCAATTCAAATGCACTAACAAGCCACGAATGATTAACTAACTTATAAAAAGGAATTATATTATTACTATTACATTACATTTATTAATTATATTATTATTATTATATTATAATATTATTATTATATTATTATATTAATTATATTATATTATATATATTAATTATATTATTATTATTACATTACATTTCTCCACTTTTTGTTTTATGGTGTTAATCCAGGACTTCTTAAACTATCGGTCGCGTAGCAAAATTCTGCGGTCGCGAGAGATTTTAATGTCAAATATTTATATTTACCATTTTATAAAATCACTAGATTTGGCAGAATACAGTGGACTTGCAGAATCTAGACATGCGCATTTGTTGAAGGTTACCTAATAAATAAATCATCCAAAAATATTAATTTATTTTTCTTTTATATTTGTATGGGGTCGTCAAGAAACTCGCAATCATAAATGGAGTCGTGAGTGACAAAAGTTTAAGAAGCTCTGTGTTAATCAATTAATGCATCGAATGACTCATTTTATAACTAAACAAACAACACTAAGTGTTATATCCTTTTGATTTTGTTTATAATGTAACAAAAATTCATACACGATTTTAATCGACCAAAACCTTATTTATCTTCGTTGATTGCTACAACCACTTTCGCCAAGAAAATGACAAAAAAATAAAGAAAGAGAAAGAGTAGTAGAATCTTTTGGGTTAAGTAGTCTTCTCACGGTATTAACGATACCGGTCTTTATTTGTCAGCGATAGTAGGTCGAAATCTTTGAAATTCAAAGTGTCGTAAAGATCTGAAAGAAGAAATGGATAAAAAGTCAGTGAGAGAAAGATAGGACGTGGATCCTTCTAGCTGGATAAAAAGAAATAAAGGAGGAGGGAGGGGGAAGGGGGGTGGGGTCGTGCGCGCGAAAGATCGCAGGTAAAAGTGATAGCAGGTAAGAAGAAATATATTTTCTGACGAGTTTACGCTCGTTAAAGGTCCCAAGAAGCGCGTAGCTCGAGCTCGCCCGCAGCGAATAAGTCATCCTCGGATTATGCTAATTTAGTCCGGAGGACGGCTTCTTCTTTCCACGGTTGGTGCTGCCAGCACCAACAACCTCTTCAATAAATTCACCAAAAATATGCCCCAATTACCGAAATGACTCATCAAGTAATTGCGCGTAAAACAAACCGTCCCTCTCGACAAAGATCGCTACGAATTGATAAACCAAAGAGAAAAAGAGAGAAAGAGAGGAGAGATGATACTTTGCATTCGGAGCACACGCTCGTGCAACGATCATCGTTGTCTGACTAAAATCTTTAAAATGTTTTTACACAGATAAGGTATACTTTTTTTTTTCTCAAGAAATGATCCCAAAAGGAAGTACTCACAACTGACTGACTGACTGACTGACAGACTGACTGATTATATTTTCTTTCTTAGCATGTCTGTTTATGTTCACTAAGATTTCAATGTCTAGAATCGTTAGTTAGCAACACAACTGATTCATGTTTCTATCCTTTTCTTTTCTTTTTTTTTTTTTTTTTGACGCGTCATTTTTCTTTTAACTGGTAAAACGATAGACGTCATCTAAATACGAAGAAAGAAACGTGATTTTTATCTTCACGTCAATAGGGGAATTTATATATTTTCCGATTATCATCTTGACGTAATTATTATGTCTCTTTAAATAGAATATTAAGTTTATTTGTATAAAAACAGATGTGTTAAAATGTGCAAAAAATTTGCCAATTCTCTTTACTCTTCTGGCATCTGTGCGAATTGGGTTGCAAATCTGCAGGCGTTGGAAGTTAATTTGCAAACACGTGTGTGTTTCTTCTAAATTTAAGAAAATCATTGAGAGTTCATATTTTTCATCTGTACCAATCACACATATATTAAATTTCAGTATCGTGTATACTATTTTGCGAAACGTTCATATTTTCAGATAGAAATTGGGAAAAATTCTAATTCTAACTCGTATCGTTGTTCGATATGATACATTAGTTTTTTAATTGTAGATTATATTAGGTGTTGGAATTAACTCGTAGCGTTGTACTATAGATGACATGAGTTTTAAAGTATTCTGTTTTCACCTTCAGAAACAAATTTATCGTAAAACACCGACCGAAGAATGACGGAGAGAGACGAACGTAAACGAAGCATTGAACGCTCAACTAAGCCGGTAATTAAGGAATGTTTTTCTATGTGTATTTCATATTTAACGAATTTCATAGACGTCACCGAGAGATTTAAACAGTATCGATGTTGAGCTCGTTTGACTTGGATGTACACCTTCTCCTATCTTTCTCTCAATACATTCAATACATATAGGATTATTACTGTATTTTTGAACAGCTGATCTACTCTTGTATCGTTGACCTAATTTTGAACAACTGCTTTCTATTTCTAATGATCGATTTTTATTTTATACGGTTTTAGATAAATGCTATAAACCGAATATCGTTATGGGACCAGAATATTAATAAAAAAATGTTTTCCTAACTTTCATTCTTTCCAGATAAATATTCTGATAGATTTAGACACGCATGTGCACACACATGCGCTTAGAGTAAGATTTCTTAGAAGTGGTGTTAGTATAACGAGAATAATATTCGAGATTAATAGAATTAATCCCCTTCGATAATCTTGTAAACAAATTTCGAAAATAAAACTGTTATAGATGATATTGAACCAGTCTAACGGTGGATTCCGAGGAGGAAGGTAAGCATAACTTATATTTATTACATTTCAATTATAATATTCATTTCCTATGGTAATTTAACAATTATTTAGCATGTGTCTACTACTCTAATACACTGTTCTTGTATTTAAGAATGTTTTAACACGTATACATTGGTTTAAACATTACATTATTTCTAACGTAATTCAAAATATAAAATAATTTTGACATCATGTTACTATTATTTCAATATGTTGAGGTTTATCCCAAATAAAGTGTTTTTGCGGGAACGGCACATAAGAACAAGTTTTTTACATCGTATTGTTACTAGTGATGAAAAGTGGATACATTATGACAATCCTAAGCGAAGAAAATCATGGGTTAAGCCCGAATAACCATCATCATCAGTGGCAAAACGCAATATTCATGGATCTAAGCTTCCTCCTTTGTATTTGGTGGGATCAACAAGGTGTAGTTTATTATGAATTGTTAAAACCCAATAAAACCATCACTGAGGATCGCTACCGGTTACAATTGATGCGTTTGAGTCGTGTATTGAAGGAAAAACTGCCGGAATGGAGCAAAAGGCACGATAAAGTTATTTTACTGCACGACAATGCTCGACTTCACGTGGCAAAACCAGTGAAAACATACCTGGAAACATTGAAATGGGAAGTATTAACCCACCCGCTGTATTCTCCGAATATTGCCCCTTCGGATTACCACCTGTTTCGATCAATGGCTCATGGTTTATCAGGGGAAAAATTAACATCTTATGAGGATTGCGAAAATTGGATCGATTCATGGATTGCCTCCAAGAACGAAGAGTTTTTTCAAAGGGGTATTCGACAGTTACCTGAAAAATGGGAAAAAGTAGTGGCAAGCGATGGTCAGTATTTTCAATAATGTAATTTTTTACTTTTATTTCAAATAAATCGTTATTTTTTAATTAAAAAAATCGCTACGAATTAAATCCAATACCTAATATATAGATCATTATTAAGTGATTAATGATTTCTAAACCATCATGTTAAAGCGTAGAAATCTGTTTTATAACTGTAGAAGATAGTACAGAGTCTCCGTAGCGAGAATCTTTGAAACTACACCGTGAACTTTCGATCGATAAGAGAGTTTCCTAGATCAACAGGTTATTTTTTATATTTAATATAATATAGCAAACTTTTTTTAATCATTTGTACATATATAATATCTCATAAAGAAAATCTTTATATTAATCATCGTTTTCTAATAGTAAAAATATAGACTTTTCTAAATATAACCATTGTAAAACATTAGGATGAAGTGTAAGTCGCAAGTTGGTTTGCGAATGCATGCAAAAGGAAAATACGCGAAGGCGTAGGAACATCACGGTTCGCTACGTATAAATTAGTTCTCTCGCACAATACGATAAATTCCATTGTAAAGTGTGTAAACGTCTGCCCGTGTCACAAGAAAGAACTATATTTTACCAAAGGTTTTGTTTGCGAGAGCAAAACCACCACTTCGAATGGGTAATAAAGGGCAAAAGCGATTCACGAATTCGAGTGATTTAAAATTTCATAAAAGAAACTGCCACTATCTATGGGAGGTCTTACAATGTGCATGAATTTAAATAAACAAAAATCAAATAAATATATACACAAAATTCTTCCTTTCTCGTGGGAAGGGTTAACAATTTCGCGAACATCCAAATAAATATCTCTAAAGGCTTTTACGGTCCTTTCCTTTCCTTTCTTTGTTAAGATATTCCGAAAAATTCTTTTTATAACTTAGCTTTCTTTTTATTTTCTTACCCCCATTGGAAATTTTTCAAATCTGAGACGTCAGAATGAAGACATTAATGATGGACCGACGAAATGCTGCCAACGGTTATGCAAGCAAACACAGATGAAAAATCAGAGAGAGAGAGAGAGAGAAAGAAAGAGTAAGAGAAGGAGGAAGAGGCAGGGGGAGTTAACAAAATCAAACAAATCCTACGAGGAATGTGCCGAAGATTAATGGACTCCCGCAGATCTGCATAATTTACATGCAAATAGTAGGATCGGATGTACTTGGTTGCTCAACAGGTTGCGTCCACGTACGAGGGATTACATACCCAGTGTGTCTCGTTGTTATTAACTCGTTCACGTAAGTTACGTGATTTAAGAATAATAATAATTGTATATTAATGATAGAGATTATTAGAGTACGATAAAAAAAAATCAATCTTTTATTTCTAACTTTTAGAAATAATTCATTCGTTTTTCTTCTACGCGTATACGCAAAACGATATCGTTTAGATCTAGATCATTGTATCTAATTGCAAGTTAGTATAAAATCCCCTCGTGAATAATTTCTTAAGATGTAAATGAAGGCTATCCAACGACAAAGTGCTTTCGAGCAATTTAATGATATGTCTACAGTTAAAGTCAATATGCATATCGTGAGTTGGTACGTAATGGATCTGATAGAAAATATGCCATTGAAGTTACGAGTTCGAAATTTACGTATAGCAAAGAGACCTCCTTCTTTTTCTAGAAAATAAAACTCAGTTAAATTATTATTTTCTATCTATTCCTTTATTCTTGCCACCATCCGACTTTTTCGGGGTTTGGGGGGGGGGGGTGAGGTAGGGGGTAGGGGAATTGGAAAGAAAACGAGCGCGATTTTTACGGTCAATAAAACAACTAGTAGGTGATCCTTTTCCATTCGCGGTGGGGGCACCCTGTGTCGTTTCCCCTTGGACCGACACGAACGTGTAAACCCTCTTCTTTCCCCCCACCCTTGAAACCTCTCTAAACCAGCCGACTTTCTCAATGCCGATACCAAACGAATCTCTACGGTCTCTTCTGTGTGCTCGCTTATATATATATATATATTTCATTTTTGTATGATTTATGAAACGCTCGCGTTGTACGATCCTTCCTTTTTTTTCATATTTTTTTACCTCGAGTGTGGTCTTTTTTAACTACGCCAAAAAACGTCTACCCAACCCCTCATCGTAAGAGCAACGAATCAAACTACTTTTTGACAAAGGAGTCACCGAAAAAAGTCAACGAAAAGGTCAGATAACTCGTACCTCTGAAGAAACCCATAGATTCTTTCAACGTGCAAATACCATGACGATAATAATAACAATAATAATAATAATAATAATAATAGTAGTTAAATTTGGAGTTGGATGTAAAAAGAAAAGCAAAAATGTTCGTTTAAAGAGAATCCTAGTGACATATTTACCCGGTTTCGATCGAAACGGAAGCTCCGAAGGACACAGCTAAGAGATCGGATCCAATTACAAGGACGGTCCTTTAATTATGCACCACAGCGATGCGTTGGTTCATCCGTTCGTCCGTTCGTTCATTCGTTCGTTCGTTCGTTCGTAGGAGGGCAAAAGCAACGTCCTTAATTTGGCTCTCGGAAAGTTTCACCGGTCTCTGTTGCCCCGGGGCGCCTTACGTGGGAACGCAAAGCTCCGATCCAAGGAACGTCCGTGCTCTCCTCCGGCATGGGTGGCCAAGAGAAAGAAGCCACCACTGCTCCTCTGACCGACCGTTCGTTTCGCTGCCACGTTCCGTCCCGTCCTTGAAGTCCTTCCAATCCTTGTCCTCCCTCACCTTACCTTACCTTGCCTTGCCTTACCTTACCTTGCCATACCTTGTTATCCGAACGAGACCTCTTCTTCTCTCTCGATAGGTTCTCGCCCGTGTTCAACGATCGATCCACCAGGAGACCTGCTTTCTAATAAGAGACTTTTTACCGCTTGCTGCTTTATCCGATATTTAATTTTTTTTTCTCTCTCTTCCTTTTTGTCTATCTTCCTATACTCCCCAATTCTATAAGGAATTATAATATTTTAGAATAGAAAGAGATAGTATACTAATTCTTATACACGTATCTATATTTACATAGTTGTGTAAGTTGAAGTTTGCCGGTTTTACAGTACGATGTCGCTAGCAGGATGTAGGCATTTCTATGATTTGTTATATACACGATTGTTTTCTATTGACATTGACCTCCAAAAACACCTAAGTCTCATTCCGTCAAAATAATAGCGTCATAGTCGTTTATACCAATGAATATGTCGAGTTTCGTTCCAAATAAAGAGCATTTGCGGCATTCGTTGCTTTTCTTATTTCATCAAAAGAAAAAAGCAGCTGAAGCACATCGTTTGCTAGTAGAAACTTATGGTGAACATGCTCGAGTGATTAGAACATGTGAGACATGGTTTCGTCAATTTAAAAGTGGAGATTTCGATTTGAAAGACAATGCTCTGTGTTTGGTGGGACCAGGATGGTGTGGTGTACCACGAACTATTAAAACCTGGTGAAACGGTAAATACGGATCGCTATCGACAACAAATGATCAATTTGAATCATGCGTTGATCGAAAAACGACCAGAATGGGCCCGAAGACATGGCAAAGTTATTTTGCAACATGACAACGGGCCGTCTCATACCGCTAGATCCGTGAAGGACACATTAAAAACACTTAATTGGGAAATATTATCGCACCCGCCGTACTCTCCAGACCTCGCCTCGTCCGACTTCCACCTTTTCGCATCGATGGGGCACTCACTTGCAGAGCAGCACTTCGTCAATTTTGAAGAAGTTGAAAAATGGCTCGTCGAATGGTTTTCCTCGAAAGAGAAAAAGTTTCTTTGGAATGGTATCCATAATTTGCCTAAAAGATGGACGAAATGTGTAGAATCATATGGTCAATACTTTGAATAAAAATATTTTGAGATTCCCCTAAAAATTATGTGTTTTTTTTAACGAAAAAAACCGGCAAACTTCAACGTACACTCCTGGTATATTATAGAAAGTTCAGTTCTCTTTGATTTATTTTATCGAAGAGTCGAATGGATTGACTTTAAAAAAAAACAGGGATCACATTTTCATAAGATATTTCATTTTAATCATACATCAAATGAAATTTTCTAGAACGCATTAGATCCCTGATAGTGGTTAATCGTTTTGACTGCGAGGTTCATTAATTACTCGAAGCATTTGGTCACAAAACGAGCTCGGAGGCATTCGCAGATAGAAAGAGAGAGAGAGAGAGAGAGAAAGACAGATAGAATATCACTTTGAAGTTAACCTCCGATAAACGTGAAAGCAATCACGTGAGAAAGAAAGAGTAAGATGATCTTAATGCGTTCTCGCGTATGGTACGAAGCAGAGAGAACAGTTAAAGATAACCGAGAGACTTCGTAAACAGAGATCAAGAGAGTAGGATATAGAAGGAAGGAATCAGTGGTCCATTGAAGGAGTCCTCTCTAAAACCCGAAGCTCATGGCGTGAAAATAATCACGAGAAACGCAAAATACGATCTTAGGATAGACGATGATAAGTTTTTCGACTCTGTTAACAATGGTACGCGTAATGCTAATCCATTTTCATTGCTTGAAGAGGATTCGAACGAATGACGAGTAGGTTAACGTCTAAAAGGACTCTTGGATGCAGAAAAATGGCAAGCAATGCAATGCACTGTAACTGCACTGCAACTGAACTGCAAAGCTACGAGTCGCGGTACGACACGGTTGGTTTGTCCTACGTGAAATCGAATTTCACGGTCGATGACTAACGTTCTACGTTCCAAATCCTCCCTACCTCCTCCTCCTCCTCCTCCTCTTTCTCCTCTTCCTCCTCTTCCTCTCGTAATATCGATGGAAAGAAAGAGAGCATAGAGAAACTGGAGGCCAATCGTCTTTAGTTGATCGTTAAAGATCGTCGGATCAATGTTGATCCTCGCGATCCTTACTCGAGTACCAGCATATGATAGTATTCTCATCATACGTGTATATAAGGTTCTTAAAAACTTCAAAAAAAAAAAATAGTTTTTATAGAACGAGCCTTCTCATTCACTTTCTTCCTAATGCTGAGAACTCGATTTATCGTACGCCTGATGATCGTAGAAATTCGTTAGTATTTCAGTTAGTTTAAGATTGTGAAGGAGAGAGAGAGAGAAAGAAAAGGCATTTATATATCTCGGTTTTAAACTTAGGTATACGATTGCTTGGTGTATTTCTTGAAGGATAGAAAAAAGCTAATCGCTCTAGAAGTGATCTTGATTTATGTCATTCGAGCTTCTCGCAAATCTCTTAGGATTTTATCGTCGTATTTGCGAGTACAGGGAACGTTGAAACTCGTTGAGATCGTTACACTTGTTGTAAAAATCTTTATAATCTTGATAGATTTTTCAACCAATAGGAAAGAGATACATATATTTATATATATAAATATATATGGTATATAGATACCACAGATAAATAGATTACAGAAAGAAAGCAGAAAAAAAAAAGATTAATTCCTTGATCATAAGTTCCAAGTGCGAACGTTCGGAATCGGTTTTACGATAGGCAAAGCCTATATCTCCATTCCCTTCCTCCTTATCCTCCTTGACACTTGCTTACGATAGGCACAGTGCAACCGTGTTTATATCTAGCGAAACCAAGAAATCGTCATATCGAAGGGGGAGATCCGACGGGCGTGAAGCGTACGTGACAAGTTAATAACCTCTTGCCGATCAGATAAATCTCAGTTTTACTGCGTTCCCTGTCAGCGGAAGGCTCGGCCACCTCCTACGCCGATCTCCTTACGACTCGTTCTTATCCGCGCGTGCGTATCTCACGCACACACATGTAACTTTTACATATTTTTATGAGAAATGTTCACCAAGGAACGACGACATCAAATTTCATTTCTTCATAAGTTAAGAAGGTCATTTCGTGTGTTGGGTTGATAAAATAGAATTTATTTTTTTGCATAAATTCATTCCTAAACATGTTTAGAATATTCTGGTAAAATGATTTTCCAATATTCGAAGTTGCTGAAAAGTTACAGCTATTAGAAGAGCAAGTGTATGTCATAGATTTAAATCGTACAAAACTGTATTTTTATAGCTTGTCTCTACGATATCTCAAATATCTCAAAAACATGTCTAAAAAATGCTTAAAAGTCCGGCCCTCACCCAGAGTGTGATCCCCCTTAATTAAAATCAAATGAAATAATAAATGACGGATAAAAGGTCGTTCGAGAATGAAGAAAGGAATATGTCGTAGCCAAGAAATTTTTCTTGCAACTTG
>JACGTP010000511.1:0-28943 GCA_023678845.1 Mischocyttarus mexicanus
TTTAATATTTAATATTGAATTTTCAAGATATTAACCGACTAATAATAGCTTGGTAAGAAATTAATATGAATATATTATTGAATATTTGTCCTAGAAAGTAAAGAGTATGTGTACATGACTCTATTATTGATAAACTATTACTAACTTTCATGTTAAATCGTGATCTTACCCTATGTCGTCCTATTTCTGCCTTTAACCCCTTGTCCTACACGACATCTGCTAATTGGGCGTGCCATAATAAACGAGAATGAATTCGAAAGGAATTAACCTTTTGTCTTATAACCAGGAATTTCACAATTTGTACCATAAACGAACACCACGAGTCTGACTCGTGATAAAGAATTTGTTCCATAAACGAAAACCACGAGTCTTACACGTGTTGAAGAACATACAGCAAATATAATTGAATAGCTGAATACCACGGTGCTCGATCAACTTTCTCGTTTATTTATTGGATAGAAATATTAACGGTGTATTAGCAACTCATTAAATAAGATTCTTTAAAAAAAAAACTCCAATTGTAATTTTTGAGGTCCAGTTCAAATAAAATTTCTTCAAGATAATCGTTTTATCTTTTGTTTATTTAATAAATTGAGATCCAGAAGACTCGTACCTTTCGTAAAATTGATAATTTGGAGTCCAGAAAATCTCGTATTCTTCGCCAATTTGCTCTGAACTTTAGGTCCGAAAAACTCGTACTTTTCGTTAGGGTTGTATCAGGGTTAAGAATTCGATTAAATACTTTAGTATGACTCTGGATAAGAGACTAACATTGTGACAACATATCAAAACAAAAACAGCTTACCTGAAGGAAAGAGTTAGAGAGCTCTTTGTCAGAATATCAAAGTTAATTTTAGAAAGCGAGCTTATAAAGCAATTCTAAAACTTGTATGGACATATAGAATCCAATTATGGAGAACTACAAGTAACTCAAACACTTAAGATTTCAATCAAAAACTTTGCGGAACATTTTCAATACCCCGTTGGTATCTAAAGAATGAAAGAATCCACAAAGATCTAAGAATACCTACAATAACAGACGAAATTATAAACATTAACGAACGCTGTAACATCTGTTTAGCTAACTATCTGAACTCTCTAGCTAAAAGCTTACTGGAAAACGAAAATTTCGTACACAGATTGAAAATATTCTACTCTTCGAATCTATTAGGTGTTGGAATTAATTCGTAGCATTTGATGAAAGATGGCATGGTTATTACAGTATTTTGTTTTTACGATCAATGGCTCATGGTTTATCAGGGGAAAAATTAACATCTTATGAGGATTGCCAAATTGGCATTTTTTTCGACGGGGTATTCGACAGTTACCTGAAAAATGGGAAAAAGTAGTGGCAAGCAGTGGGTAGTATTTTCAATAATGTAATTTTTTACTTTCATTTCAAATAAATCGTTATTTTGTAAAAAAATCGCTACGAATTAATTCCAACACCTAATAGAATTAAAATTTGATAAGATTATAATATAATTATTATGTTAGATTTATGTTTTTCTTTTACTTATATCTGTTTCTCTCTTTACGTTTATCATTGTAACGTATGTACGTACAATTAATGTTAATTTATTAGGTCGAGTCATAAGAAACTTCGGATGCAACTAATTAGCTAATACATAAATTAAGGGGATATTATAATCTAGAAATTCAAGAAACTCAATTTTTTTTTCCTCATATTATCAAAGTTTAGACCTTTAAGAATAAGCCTCTAAGAGGATTTACGAAAATTCGAATTATTTCCGGAGTAATATTTAATTTTGTGACACGCCAATTAAACAGGTCGATAAAATAATACACTTATAAGTTAGGTAGCATAGTAATTTCATTTTCTTAAAATAAGAAAAAAGATTGGAGATAATTCGTAGAAAAAAACTTGATAAAAGTTCGCGGAATTTGAGATTAATTTGTATGTATGGCTTGGATTGGTCTATTAATAAGTATGTTCGAATACAGAAAAGGAAACAAAGAATTCATTGTATGTGTGTGAATATGAATCACGCCAGTAGCTGGTTACCAAGCGGGTGACTTCCATGTATGCTATTGGAGCGATATCGGTAGGGTTATTGTACGTATATGTGTTGCTAGCTTGTGTGGGATAAAGGCTAATATCATATCGTCCGATAGGAGGGAGGTCAGTCTTTTGGCATTCTTCTTACGGCATTAGTCTTTTGGCATTCTTTTTACGTATAAAACGCTATATTACAAGTTTTCTATCGAATACGAGTTACCATTTAATCGAGTGTATTAATTATTTAATTCGAATAAATTTCTCTCGTTTAATCATTTATTTTAGTGATTTTTTCTTCGAGCATAATAAATTATTTATAACAACATGCCTTTCATAGATGAAGATATAGTAAAGAGAGTTATGAGGGATTTGGGTTATAGTCCTATTACATCATACGTAAATGCTATTGTTGACGAGGCTAATAATTCGTTTGCAGACGAAAATGAAGCAGTAATGTTCTTAGCACAAACTGCTCATGAGACTGGTGGATTTAGATATATTGAAGAAATAAAGTACGCAGATAGTAACCGAATTGCTACTGAATATGGCACTGGAGCACCGGGAAAGTCATATCATGGGAGAGGATTTATCCAATTGTCATGGCCGGATAATTACAGAGAGGCTTCTGATGAGTTAGGAATGGGTACTAGGTTATACAGAAAACCTGAGCTTGTAGCGGAAAATTTAAGTATAGCTGCTCAAGTTTCATCGTGGTATTGGATGAGTAAAGTTAGACCTATTGCTGGAAATATGAGAAAATTTGGATTAACAACAAAGGCAATTAATGGTTGTGAAGAATGTAGAGGACGTAATGTTGAACAAAGCAAGAACAGGTATAAAATATACAAGAAACTTGCTAATGCTGTTGGAATAGAGAATCTGTCCTCTGAAAAAGGCTGTTATAATTAATTGACCGAATGATTTTTAATATTTTTGCATAATTCTATATCTTATCGTAAGTATTTACACTTTTTTTTTTTTTTAAATAAGAACCTTTATATGTTTTTTGTATACAAGTGTTTGTAAAAAGAATCTTTGTTTTATAGGATACCAAAAAGTATATTCAATTTTGATTATTGTAAACTATTTCACTGGACTGCAGAAGGAAATGACAGGAAGAAGATAATGACGTTTATTGATGTAGATTTGCGAGGCAAATGATTATTCTGTAATATTAATTTGAAGTATCTTGTAACTTTGTCGAATAGCTGAAGCAAATTTTCATTCTTTATCTTACAGTTCATTAATAAATATTTACAATGTGTATTTTTGTAAATAAAATAATATTTAAATATATTATTAAATATTACATTTCTTATAATGCTATTCTTATAATGTTTGCTAACATTTAATTTTCTCGAAACGAAAGAAAATGGACCTGCACCACTTTTAAAATAAATAAATATAAGATAAATATAAGATAAATATAAGATAAATATAAGATAAAAATTTGTCATTGAGGTAGAATTAAAACTTCATACGGTTTTGTGGAGAGAGTTAATCCTTGAATTGCTTCGACTTTATAAGGTCCTTGACCTGGTACTGGAAGTAGCGTGTACTTTTGCATAATACTAACGAAAAGTAGAAAAATAGTAGATCTTGCCAACTTCTCAGCAGGACATCGTCTATTTCCTAACAAAAATAATAAACTATTATAATGTTTTAGTAACATTTAAGTGCATTTGCATTTGTACTAAAATAGACGACTATAAAAGATTATGTCAAGGAAGGAAGGAAGGAAATAAATTTGTAAGTTGTTACCTTTGCCGAAGGGCATCAAATTCTTATCCATTTGATAAATGCCATCCTTTAGGAAACGTTCCGGTTTAAATTCGTGCGGATTTGGGTATAAATCTGGATCCATTTGTACGCTGTATTTATTTATAAGAATAGTTGTATTTTTTGATAAAAAGTAACCTTCGAAATTTGTATCTTTTAAAACTCGTCGTGGCCCACTTATTGGAATTATATCCCAGATACGTTGAGCCTCGGTTATAACAGCCTCCAGGTAATGGAATCTGCAGTAATAAACAATTTCGGATTTTTTCTATTATTTTTGAGAGATAGAAAAAATATATATTTAACAATAAAGACGAAAATTTAGAAATAAAAGAAAAATTACAAAGAAAAGTGAACCGAACGAAACTTAACACTTTACCGACCGGTAGTCGTTTAATCGACTTTTATTCCACAGCGCTTAGCGACCGGTAGTCGATTTTTCGACTTTTGTATAGTCTCGCGCGACAGTCTAACAAGGGGAATCCACGAAATTCAACGGTGGGTTTTGCTTAAAATGACACGCAACTTATAGATTTTGACTAGTACATCATTATGCTAAAGTATTTCATCCACCTGAGCGCTCGTTTTTAAGATATTTGCGTTTAAAGTATCCTCTCCTTGTAAGCCGAAACTGAGCCGGTGTCTCGGACAATCTGCGGCTGAGTGACCGGTGAGAAGGGCATAGGATTCTCGAAACGCTACCGGTCGGTAAAGTGTTAAAACAGCGACACCGCGATTACGAGTTTGCGTCAGGGTTGCGTCAGGATTGCGTCAGAATTGCGTCAGAATTGCAACAGCCAGAGCTATCTTTTAAAAAAGAACCGAACTAATTTATACTCTATTAATTAATACAAATCATTATTAATACCATAGAAAATGTTATTAACTCGCAAACGTTAAAATTTATTTAGCACAGTTTCATGCACCATATCATGTAACATAATAAAGACTTTACTTGGATCTATCTTCAAGCTTTGGTAACTCAATCAATCCTATTTTCGTTGAGATCTCTTCTTTAACTTTTTTTTGTATATCTTGATAAACAACCATGTTCATTAGAAGGAAATCCAAGGTAGATGAGGTTGTATTAATCCCGGCAATAAAGAAATCCAACATTATCAATAACAATTGTTCGTCTAGAAAAATATTAAATAAATCGATTGAACCGTGGATAGAAAAAGGTATAGAAAGTTTATTTTACCTGTAAAAATAGGATTAGATCCATTATCATTGTTCATCTCATGAATGAACATATCAATTAAATCCTTCTCTTTATCGGGTGCATAATTATCCTTGTGAACGTTTATTATTCCCTAAATAAAAACAAAACAAATTGAATAAAATCGTTAATAATCATTCGACGAAATTGATTTGACAAAAATATTGTTTCGTACCGTTAATAATTGCTTCAATTCATTATTGATTTTTACAAGAAGATTGTAACCCGATGTTTCTGGTGCAATGAAACGAATCCAAGGAAACGAAGACAGTATTCCTCCAGCGAAATCAAAAGTACGTGTACGATCTTCAAACAGTTGAATTAAATATTGCAACCTGTACGTGGCGTGTCATACAAATGTAGAAATTAAAATGTCCATTTCTATCTCGAAATATAATATCGTTAAATGTTTTAATAAAATGAACCCCTTTAACCTACGATTTACGTTTGAAAATAGTTTGAATCCAAAAAGTAAACATTTCAATTTAGTCCAATCGATGTACCACGGGTCAGGCTCGTGATAGTTTCAGTTTTGGCTCAAATGCAAGACCACGTGTCTCACACGTAATTGTAGGTTATAGGGGGTTTAAATAAAAGCACGTTAATACGTACTTTTCAATCTCCGAGATTCGTTTTCCTGTTACAAAAGTCCAAATAACATTAAGGACAACTGGTGTGATAATCGGTATCAATCGACGTTTACCACCGGTTTTTAGACTATCGATAATCATAGCTGTTTCATCATGAATAAGTTTTGACATTTTTTGTTTGCCATATCCAATGTTCTTTAGCGTTCGTACTACCCACGATCGAACCTCTTTCCATTCAGCTCCGTCGTTCATTACAATTCCTACATATTGTAATTGGTACAGTAAATATAACAAATCTGTGATATACTAATCATTTTTATTTTACGCCTGAAAGTAGATGACCAGTTTGTTGCAGGGACAAGGTTGTCAGTGCGTGCAAAGCACGATTGAATAGTAAAACTTTGTCAGGGTTGCATCACAGTTTGAGGCAATGTTATTTAACAAATTGATCAATTTACTTTGAATTAATCAATATGAATAGTCTTATGGATAGTCTTATGGGAGAATCTTATGAGTTTATGTTAAGGGACGAATTGAAATCTTATGTTGTGGTATTGGTGAATTTAGTGTGATTTATAATAAACTATATTTAAACCAAGGATTTGTGTTATCAACAGTTTGAGTTTAACTTAATTAGTTTACATTATTAAATATATTTTTTATTTAAAAAAAGTATCGATAATCTTGTATCTCGTAAAAAAAAAGAAAAATGTCTTTCCATAATAAAATTTTCTTTCTGTTACGATGCAACTTTCTTCTTTAAAGTTTTTTAATATGATTGTAAACAAAGGAAGATATTTAAGATGGATAGAGTTATTGACATACTTATTATAGATAAAAGGATAATAAAAAATTAATCTTATTATGCTAGAATAAATAAAACAGACACATTGATAAATAACATGTATATAATAAATATAGTTTTACCTTTTCGTATTCCCATATTGCGTAACTTAATAAATTCATTCCAGGGCCGACCATCAAAGTCATCGTTACGTTGTAATTTATTTACAGCATTCACCCCAGAAACTACTACAATATTTTGCATTCCAAATTTCACATTAATTACATCGCTTTTGTATTTTTGTGCGAGCTTCCAAAATGCTACATGTCTACTACCATGCTTACGAATAAATTTTTTTAAAAGACTTTGATTGCCAATAAACGGCCAAGGAAACGGACCTAAGAAAACATTTTGTCTTACATTTATATTATATTATTGTTACATTTATATATTTATAGTATAGAATTTTATTTTAAATATTATATTATACGAAGTGTAGAGAAATTATGTGAAAGTAAGCTTAAGAGGTAAGAGATAAGCTTATTAGATACGATAATACGATTAAATAAGTCGTTCACTGTATAAAATGATTATCTCCATAAACAAAAATGAAGAGAAATGGAATTAAATAATGTATATTGTGTTATATCAGGTTCTTGAATAAGTTCTCGCTGTTTCTTAAAAAATGGCATTAGCTGTACTTCGTGCATGGAATTCTAGAATGGTAATGCATCAGTAAGAAAGTACTGTACGTAATATTTAATTAAAATCTGTGGTATTTCACTATACTGTCAACCACGTATTTGTTCATTGCTTCTGAAAATGTCTATTTTCGTGGCAAATAAAGTATTTTCACGTCGAATTTTATTGAGCTAATTTATTCAAAAGAAATTTGCAGCTGAAGCACGCAGAATTCTTGTTGAGAGACAAGAATGCTCTGTCGGGAGACTGACTTCGACGTTACAAAAATATTGATTTTGAAATTAAGGATAAAAAACGTTCTAACTCACCGACAAAGTTTCAAAACGAAGAATTAGAAGAAATTGCTTGATCAAGACTCATGTCAGATGTTTGCAAAGTTTATAAAAATATTAAAAGTAGATGCATGAACAGTTTCGAAACATTTAAAAGCGTTAAGGTCGTGTCAGGCTTTCGGTAAGGTAAAAAAAAAGGTGAGAACTTATTCAAGGTCCTAATAAAATTTCTTTTTTTATAATTAAAATTTCCCTTTTATAATTTGGTTATCATTCGTGGTTTAATAATGTATTTGAGTTGTACTATTGCAATGATTTACATTAAAGTACGGAATTAATCAAAGTGAACTCTTAAATAAATGATTTATTATTCAGTGGGAAAAAATCTGTTCACTTTTAATGATGTTTATCTTAATTATTAGAAAAAGTTATTATAAATATAAAAATTTATGATTGTACCAAGTATTTGGACACTTTTATCTAAGATTTCTCAAAAAGTTGAATATTAATCGATTTTGTGTAGTAAACGACTCAAATTAACGCAACTATCGTTCTTTAAAGTTATTATAATATTAATAATTAATATTGCATTATTTATACCTGGTGGTGATTTCTTCTGGTTCCATCGTGGCATAAATTCAAAGAGAATCAACAAAATGATGAATGTTATTAATAATAAATTGACGTACATTTTGAAAAATCTATCTGTTCTTTTGTTTTTCTATTCCTTACTGTTTTTATTCTATTCTGAATGTAGAACTTGGAAATATTTAAATACTATTTTCAAGTGTAATAAATTCATATGTGATTAGATATGTCAATGAATAATCTTATTGAATAAATACAACTTTTAAACGTAATAAAATTTATCTATAATTAATACGTTGAGCGTGACGCCGATCCCTAAAGATCGGCAGTGATGAATTTCCGTTTCGGTCGTGTCAACCACTGCTGGCTTACATTGACATACATTCGTGCGTGCGTGGCCTGACAAGGATTGCCTATAAAATCGGCGCCGCGCTCAACCTGTTAAATATGGTAATTAATAATCTTATTGAATAAATACACGTCAATGAAGAAATGTTTAATTTAATTTATTATACCATATTTTAATTAAAAACTTATATTTTATTCAAATTGTTTACTTAACTTCTCTATTTGTCACTTTTAATAGATGTCGTAAGAACTGCTACAAGAAGTTTAGTTACCTGTAGTGTTTCAACGATTACGTATTAATGTACACGACACTGTATATTTCAGGTATTTATAATGTAAGTACTCAAGACAGTGGATAAGTTGAATACTATTCGAACCCTAAATAAAATAACGAAACATTAGTAATTTTTATTAACGAATTCAAACTAAAGTTATTTTATTTTCTTTCAAATATCTATTAATTATCATAAATCAATCGTTAATACAGAATGAATAATAATCCTTTGGGGGTCAAAAATGATTCGTAATCGATGAAATTATTAGGTGTTGGAATTAATTCTTAGCGTTTTTTTTACAAAATAAAGATTTATTTGAAATGAAAGTAAAAAATTATATTATTGAAAATACTGCCCATCGCTTGCCACTACTTTTTCCCATTTTTCAGGTAACTGTCGAATACCCCTTTGAAAAAATTCTTCGTCCTTGGAGGCAATCCATGAATCGATCCAATTTTGGCAATCCTCATAAGATGTTAATTTTTCCCCTGATAAACCATGAGCCATTGATCTAAACAGATGGTAATCCGAAGGGGCAATATCCGGAGAATACGGCGGGTGGGTTAAGACTTCCCATTTCAATGTTTCCAGGTATGTTTTCACTGGTTTCGCCACGTGAGGTCGAGCATTGTCGTGCAGTAAAATAACTTTATCGTGCCTTTTGCTCCATCCCGGCCGTTTTTCCTTCAATGCACGACTCAAACGCATCTATTGTAACCGGTAGCGATCCCCAGTGATGGTTTCATTGGGCTTTAACAATTCATAATAAACTACACCTTGTTGATCCCACCAAATACAAAGAAGGAGCTTAGATCCATGAACATTGCGTTTTGCCACTGATGATGATGGTTGTCCGGGCTTAACCCACGATTTTCTACGCTTAGGATTGTCATAATGTATCCACTTTTCATCACTAGTAACAATACGATGTAAAAAACTTTTTCTTTTGTGCCGTTTCCGCAAAAACACTTTATTTGGGATAAACCTCAACATATTTAAATAATAATAACATGATGTTATTAATAATTAAAACATAATATTTGTCGTAAAAATAAAACCTTATTAGAGCTGGTTTACGATAAATTTGTTTCTGAAGGTGAAAACAGAATACTTTAAAACTCATGTCATCTTTAGTATAACGCTACGAGTTAATTCCAACACCTAATATCATAAATCAATCGTTAATACAGAATGAATAATAATCCTTTGGAGGTCAAAAATAATTCTTAATCGACGAAATTATAAATTTTATCTAACGATTCGAACCTTTGAACTAGAAACCTACTGGAAAATGAAAAGATTGTATCCTCCGGATCTAGGATTAAGATTAAATTAGATTATATTGTAATTAATAACTTACACTTATGTTTATCTTTTATTTTTATTTGTTTTTTTCTTTTTACACTTATCATTGTGACGTTCGTATGTACGTAAAACTCATTTTAATGTATTACGTAAGCAAAAGTTAATTATAATTATTACCAAAAATTCATTGTATGTTATTTTTATTTTTTTGTTTTCGTGACAAAGGTAAATTTTCAATGTTAGATTTACATATCGGTGAAAAACACATATTTCTATCAGCAACTGTTATTAGCTCATTTGTCATTTACGTAAATTATTATACAAACCTAAATAAATTTTACTGTTGTTTTTTATATATTGTTATCTAACAAATAAGTACTGTACTTGTACTTTTGCAATATGTTCATATAAGGGGTCGTAATTTTCAAAGAACAATGAGTCACAAATGCGATGTTTTTGAGCGTTTATGTTTTTTAACTGAATATTTATAGATATGCATGAATTTTTAGAAACAATAATTAACAAAAACATTACAAAGTTCAATATAATCCATATTCCATTGGTTACAAGATCCTTAGAAAAATTATTTTTAATTTTTTTCTCTCTTGTGTTACGTCACAATTGACGAGTGATGGAAAGTATTAAAGCTAAGCCTGTTGTGGCCACTCTGCATTCACCGAGTTTAGCCGGGACCAGGCAGGTTCGTTCTTCCGAAGATTAATCAACAACAAACATGGCAACAAGCGCGCGTCTGATGGAAACTATGAGTAGGTTGGGGAAAGGAAAATGGTGATCGGGAGTCAATATCGCCGGGAGTTCTGGTTATAATTTCATTTATATAATATTTAATACTTACAATGAAGACGAAAGAAACAATTAGTCCACAGATGATTTGGATAACAATCAATTAACAACACTCGCAAGAAGGCAAAAGTAAACGCTATAAAATTAAGAAAAAGGTGAATCGGCTTCTAGCCCCCAGCAGCAGCAGTCACGACTCTCGCATTCACCCCTCATCTCCTTTACTCTATTCTACTCTACTATATTCTCTCTTCTCAACTATATTTTCTCTTCTGCACTATATTTTCTTTTCTCAACTATATTTTCTCTTCTGCCAAGTGCATGTATGCTCTGTTTTTATATATGTTCCTATCTCACGGTTATATGATATATGCTATCGCATTATATGATACCAATCACCTACTTAGGTTTGTTGCCACGCGGCATTGCACGCCCAGGAGCTCAGTGTTTCGCTACGCCATCAATTCAGAAATATTTAATAAGTATTTAGGTAACTGTTTCGAGAATTTCTTTATGTATTGATATTTGGTACATCACGCGGGCAATGATCTCATCGATAAATCCATGTCTCACGTGCGATGCTTTCACCAATGGCCCAGCATCGCTCGTGAGCTAATTTACTACTGCGAAGAAAATAATATAGATAAACGTGGCGTGACATAACACTTGTTTTCTGTCAAATATCAAATTATTATTATTAAGTATTTATACATTCTTTTTTAAACATTTCTTTTAGTATGATAAACAATAATTTCAATTGTTTAAGTAATCTTGATTTGATATCTCTCGATTCACGTTTATTATCTCGAGATTTGATTTAAAACCATGATATTGGTATTTGTAAGAAGGAAAACATATTGTATCTTTGTAAAATATATTTTGTTCTTATTACCCGAAAGAAATACAATTCAATTTTTGGAAATCTTTTTCTGTATATCAAGAAAATTTTGCATTTATTTATTTATTTGTTTATTTACAGGTAACCCTCTTCTAACACGGTAGATAGGTTCCTACAAAATTCCGTGTTGTATGAGACCCAGAGCCGGTACAAGAAGCAGCTGTTGAAGTACAGTGCTGTACAAAGGTTTTTATAATTTTCTTATCGTATTGGAGTGAAACCGTGTTATAAGATGCCGCCGTGTTGTAGGAGGGTTCCCGAAATTTACGAATCGTGTTGGAGCGAAACCGTGTTTTAAAATGCTGTGTTATAGAAGGGTTACATGTATTTATTTATTTAGTTATTTATTTTTGTAGGATGTGAGAAACGTTTCGAGGTATCGAAAGACCGAATGGTTTGTTAGACAACACTGCATGAGGAAATGTATCGTCTCATATTTCATCGTATAAGGACCTCTCAAGCAATCCTTGTAAACAAAAGAATATGTTCAAGAATAGTCGGGAAGTTCCGAGAGAAATAAAAAGGGTATGGAAAAGAAAACGTTTAGTTTAATTTAGTTGTGAGTTGAATTTTATCTATGTTTTAGTTTAGTAGCATTTTATCTGTAGCTTTAATAAAACTTTGTTTACAATTACTTCTCGATAATTATTTGACTAATCCAATAATTAATTTCATCTTACATTTTTTGTCTTCTTTTCTTTTTATTCTACCTTTTTGAAGTGAAAACTTCTTTAGGCGTGTTAGACGTTAGGGGAAAATCTTATAGCCTGTATAGGCCCATACACATATACACACCAACACATTGTATATAATTGATTGTATGTGTGTGTTATTTGAAAATTTCATGATTTATACAAAAGAAAGGTGTGTCGGTCTTTGATCAAAAGCCACTTTTGTGTATGTAATTTGAACAAATGTGAGAATGTGTGAAGTATTGTAGAACCTTCTTCTTTGTATAAATCATGAAATTTTCAAATAACACACACACATACAATATGTATTGGCGTATTTAATTGTCATTTTTAATATTACAATAATCAGTTTGAAAATTCAAAATACAGTTTTAAGTTTTCACTTCTATTGGCAGTCTTCATGACTGCTTTCGATTTCTTTTTTTCTCAACAGTGTGTATATAAAATATCTCTTCTTCTGTCACAGGGATATTATTATTGTCCATTGCATTTATTAATGTTATTAATTATTCAAATCGAAATAGATGTGTTTGCATGGATTAATATATGTTGTATTTATAAACAATTGAGGTCTGATTTGTTGTTTTTATTATTTGCAAATAGGGACTTTATTATACGTGGCAGCAGCATCAGTTACATTATCATAGTCATCATCATCTTCTTCTTCTTCTTCTTCTTCTTCTTCTTCTTCTTCTTCTTCTTCTTTTTTTTCTTTTTATTCTTCTTTTTGCAATCAATAACAGAACAATGAAACGATAAATATCTATTTTTACGTAATTTCCTTTTTCTTTATCTTTCGTTAACTTTCTAAATCTAAACCAGACCGAGCTCGTCAAATTAATTTCGATTTAAATTTCAATTAATTACAAATATTATTTGCATGTTCTTATAGTTTCTTTTTGAAATGTTCTGTTTTATTTATCGTCTGTTTTAACGAATGGGATCATTTTCGATTTTATTTATTTCTTTTTTAATCAATAAGATTTAACTCTAATTTTCTTTTCAAAATCTTATACATTATTTAAAATTAATCGTTTATATATATAAATATAAATATATGAATAAGAGGGCAAAGAAGAAATTAACTTCCCGTGCAAGAGACTGTGCATATAATTCATTCGCAATCCAGGGTGATAGTCTAATTTCTGGTCGCGTTAGTAATAAAAACAGAAGGTTTTTAGGGAAATCACGCCTGGGGTGGGTGTTTATGAAGATTTTCCTCTTGTCGTAAAAAAAAAAAAGAGTTGCTGTCCACCTCTTCAGACATTTCAAGAGAACATTAAAGATTTCCTGGAGAATTTGGAGTAAGCATAAAAATTAATATTTGTATCAGGAGAATATAATATAATAGGAGATTTTTACGTGCCACCTCCTGTTATATTATATTCTCTTGATATAAATTTCATTTTATGGACAAATTAAAATTGTTTCTCGACAAATTAGATTTGTAACAAAATCATAAGATGACCAAAAAAGTAGTATGTGAAATTATGATACCTTCTGGTATATTATGTTCTCCTGATACAAATTAGGATTTATGGACTTCCCGAAAATTTGTCTCGAAAAATGTGATTTGTAACAGGATCACAGAATGAGCAAAGAGGTGGCACGTGAAATTATGATAACTCCTGTTATATCATATTCTCCTGATACAAAGTTCGATTTATGGATTTTCGAAAGCTTTTCACGAAAAATTAGATTTGTAACAGGATCACATGATGTGCGAAGAAGTGGCACGCGAAATTATCATACCTCCTGTTATATCATATTCTTCTGATACAAATTTCATTTTATGGACAAATTAAAATTTTTTCTCGACAAATTAGATTTGTAACAAAATCATAAGATGACCAAAAAAGTATCACATGAAATTATGATACCTCCTGTTATATCATATTCTTCTGATACAAACTTCGATTTATAGATTTTTCGAAAGCTTTCCACGAAAAATTAGATTTGTAATAGGATCACAGGATGAGCAAAGAGGTGGCACGTGAAATTATGATACCTCCTGTTATATCATATTCTCCTGGTACAAATTTCATTGTATGGACAAACCAAAAATTTTTCCCAACAAATTAGATTTGTAACAGAATCATGGGATGTCCGGAAAAGTAGCACGTGAAATTATGATACCTCCTGTTATATCATATTCTCCTGATACAAAATTCGTTTTATGGACTTTCCGAAATTTATCTCCAAAAGTATGATTTGTAATAAGATCACATGATGTTCGAAGAAGTGGCACGCGAAATCATGAAACCTTCTGTTATATCATATTCTCCTGATACAAAATTCGATTTATGGTCTTCCCAAGACTTTTTTCTTAAAGAATTAGATTTGTAACAGGATCATAGGATGACCGAAGAGGTGGCACGCGATATAAATAGCAATAGAAATTATTTTGAATAAAATATTTTTTATCATTTCCAAACAACAGACGTGTAATTCTTACAAAAAAATTCTGGTTTTCCACTTCGTACACCTGGTATAAGATTACTAACTGTTAAATCGTTCCGATATACAGTCTCGGTCCGTCATTGGGTCTTTTATTTTATATATATATACTTTGTTTCAAATTTTTGTCTTTTATTTTATCCACTTAAGAAAAATATTTACATATATACGTTGAGACTGTTGTTATTTTCCTTCTTAACTGGTTTTTTTTTTGTTTCTTTTTTCCCCCATTTTTCAAAAGGTATTCTCTCTTACAATGAAATTTACACACACACACACACACACACACACGCATATACACACATATCAAGGGGTATTAAATTAGCATTGAATTATCGTATAGTATTCATGCAAAAACCGAACAATGACAATGCCCTTTTCCATTATCTCATTTTTCGTATTTTCTTTTTCTTTAGACGTATATTATCTAAATTACACCCTTCTTTCTCTATTATTTGTCTTTTTTTTTTTATTTAATTAATTATTAATTATCAATTAATCCAATTTAATTCTTCTTCCTTCTTGTACTCCTAATCTCGCTAATACAAATCTACGTTATTATAATAATACACCGTAGACATTATTTGATAACATTTTTTTTATATTTCTTTTTTTTTCCTTTTTTCTTCTTTTTTATTTTTATATTATTACCATTTTCAAAATTATACTTTGTCGTCAATTTAGAATGATTTCATCTATACCATTTCAATTTAAAATTATTTAATCTCAATTTAAAATTATTTAATCCTAATTTGAAATTGTTTTGTCCCAATTTTAAGTTGAAATAATATAGTTTTCTTTTATAGAAATGAATTATTTATTAAAACTACGGTTCTCTTTTTCACTCTCTCTCTTTCTCTCTTATTTCTTCACATTTCCTTTCTTCTTTGATTTTTCTTCTCAATGTGATACGACACGAGATGAATGATTAAAAAATATTTATCAAAAAAAAAAATAATAACCACATCAGTTGATAATTATTGAAGATAGAATAATAATAATACTGAATGATCTGGCACACTAACCATGAGCTGTGTTATTCGATAGAATTTCTTCTCTTACGTATTTAGAAAGACTAAATATTAGTCTTATTTATTTATATATTTATTTATATATATATTTATATTTATATATATATATTATATTATTTTATTCGTATGCAATGCTGTACAGAGTGAAGCATTAACTCATCCGAATTAAATACTACCATTCTAATAAAAATGTTTAGAGGCAGGCAGTGCTTCACCCATTCATTATTAGAAATTCTATATATACGATGAAAGACAATTACTAATTTTCTAATCTCATAGGAATGATTCGTACATGTACGAATACGTTTATTCAAAGAGATAAGTTAACGTTAATCTCTTCGTTTGCCTGTTTTTATTCTGTTTTTCATTTTTCTCTTTTCTTTTCTATTCTTTTTCTTTCTAATCACACTGATACTTATATGTATATGTATATGTATATATATGTACACAGATGTTTTCACTAATACAACTTATCACTCTCTCTTTCTCTTCTTCTTTACAAAATATTCGTTAATATTATTTATATATATATAATTTATTATAATAATTGATTATATATTGGGTTGGTAGAATAAAATAAATGTTAGATTTTTGGTCACAATTTAATGAGGGAAAATCTGACATTTATGTTTTTTTCTTTTTTTTTCCACTAACCCAATATATTATAATATAATAATTAATTATATATATATTAATATATATATTATAATATATTATATAATAGCATACACTGTACAAGAAATTGCAGGTTTATGTTTTATAAAATGTTGACAAACGTTAGTGTCAATTCTAATTATTCTAAATGATTCTCCCTAATTCTAGGACTTCTCAAAATTGTTTCCACTCAGCTTGGATCCCTCATTTAAACCTTTAGCAAATATTTTTAAGACTCTTCTTACGGTATCATTGGGCCACTACCACTTTGAGAAGCCCTGATCTAATCAATCCCAATACGTGGAAGTAATATTTTTGTATGCTTTATTTTTTTTGTTTCTTTAAACGATCAAAATCGAAACGAGGTGTTCGTGAATATGAAAACTTTAAACAAAAGTTATGAACAATTTGCAGAAGACAACAGCGTGACACTCTAGTTTTACTAGCGTGTGCTTGCGTGCTTTCTTTTTTTTTTTATTTTCTTTTTTCTTTTTCTTCTAAAAAAAAAACGCATTTAACGAAAACACACGCAAAGGTTCATCCTTGCCAATAAATTTCAAAATACTAATCTTTTATTTTCTAAATGTCGATCATTTTTGAAACGATCAACGTTGGGAACGTTTAATATGAAAAATAAAAGATTCTATTGTGACCATGAATAAGTTCTCGCTGTTTCATAAGAAATGGCATTAACAGTACTCCGTGCATAGAATTTTCGAATGGTAATGAATTGGCAACCAAGTACTCTATGAAACTTTCAATTTCAGTCTATGGTGTTTCACTATAGGGTCAACCACGTGTTTGTCTATTTTTACGGGGAATTTTATTGCGCTACTTTATTCAAAAGAAATTTGCAGCTGAAGCACAGAGAATTTTTGTTGAGATTTACGGCGACAATACTTTGTCAGATACGACGTGCAAAGACTAATTTCGACTATTTAAAAATAATGATTTTGAAATTGAGTATAAGAAACGTTTCGGTGCACTGACAAAGTTTCAAGACGAAGAATTAAAAGAAATTGCTTGATCAAGACCTATGTCAGACGCTTGCAAAGTTTGGAAAAATATTCTAAATAATAAAAGTTTAAAATTTTTAAGATTGCATTAGGGTTGCGTCAGGGTTGCTTCAGGTGAAAAAAAAGGCGAGAACTTATTCAAAGGGTCTAATAGATCTTAGAACGATCTAATCTAACGGATTTGATCAGCGATATCTACAATGTGTCTATTTCGAAAAGAAGTTTTTAAAAAATAATCAAATAAAATCATACTTAAAATGAAAATATGTAATAATAATATTTTTCTACACAGCGAGTCGTATCAGTCACAGAAAAGTTTTCGTAATTCGTTCGTTTTAATCTATCTCTCTCTCATCGTTACTTTGATGAAATAATTGATTATTTACATTTTTTATTATTCAAAGTTTTCACATTCTTCTACTGGTTAAAAATATATTTTAAGATTAATTATATTATACTTCAAATTAATATAAATTAGATTGAAGTAGGATGTTATATCATTAAAAAAAAAAATAATAAAATATCATTTGAAATAATCGACGAAAGAAAATTGAATATTGAAATGAAAATAGAATGAAAGTAAATTGAATAAATTTTTTGTTGCAAATAATACTTGATTCGTATTTTGTAATATTTCCTCTAATTGATTAGGTAAAGCTTTGAGATTAATTTTCATACAAAACGAAAGAAAATTGGATATTGAAATTAAAATAATAAGAATAAATTATTTTTTTTGCAAATAATACTTGATCCGTATTTTATAATATTTCCTCTAATTGATTAAATATACCTTTGAGATTAATTTTCCTACAATATTTAAATTATATCAAATAATACTTTTCTTACAAAATAATCTCTTGCAATATAATTCACTTCAATTAAAATATTTTAATATCCTAAAATATATTTTCATGCAGAATTTCGAACATATTTCATTGCAAGCAAATTATTCGTTTTTATTTCAAATAATAAATGGTAACACGAATAATAATTCATTACTTCATTTGTGAATTACGAATCCTTGTATTAAGGTTCACGAAGTTTCTGTTTGATCACTCTGTGTAGCATAATAATAATAATATTAATAATAATAACAATATAATAATAATAATAATAATATTAATAATAATATTTACGTATGATTCTGAAGGTACACAATACTCTCTCTAAATCACACGAGTTCAACCTTCTAATTACGAAGATAACAACCTAGTTAACACAAAACATTAATATGACGTACGATTTACGTCATTTTTACGTAATTTTTCAAAAATGACGTAAATCGTACGTCATATTAACGTTGAAAAATTAACGTTTGAAAAATAACGTAAAAATGACATAAATCGTACGTCATATTAACGTTGAAAAATTAACGTTTGAAAAATGACGTAAAAATGACGTAAATCGTACGTCATATTAACGTTTTCTGTTAACTGGGAACGATTCGTTAGAGATCATTACCTCCATTGTGATTAGAAAGCACGATTATGGTATTTCATCTCTTCCCTTTGTTATCTTTTTCCATTTTTTAATTCTTCTTCTCTTTTCCTTTTCTTTTATTCTCTTTTATATTCCCATCCAATTGCAAATAAATTAGAATACGTTTATCGTAATTTCTTTCTTTATTTTAATCTATTTTACGGATCGTGCTTTTTTTAATTTTCTTGGTTTGTTCTTTACGTGTTGACTAATAAGCTTTTCTTGAAAGCTTTGAAAAATATTAAACGTCACCTGGGCTAGCTAATAACAACAACTAGTTAGCTAATCTCTTTTTTTCTTTCTCTCTCTTTTTCTATTTTCTTTCTTTCTCATCGTTTACGAAGGCAACTAGTCGAAGACACATACGCGTTGGAATCTTTTTTCTATTTTTTTTTTTTAATTTTTTTATCTTTCTTCGATAATGGCAAATGTCTCGTCTCGATGAAGATGAACAAGAAATAAATAAAATTGTCCAAAAGAACAATGTTTTGATATAAAATCCAAAGAAATTATTTCTATCTGGGATTTGTCAGAAAATTTAGATAAAACAAAAATGATTTCTTTAATAATTAAATTGTTGATTAGTAAATTTCATAAATGAGTAGTTTTTTAATTGGTGTTGTAGTTATCATTAAAAATTATTACTAAAAAGTTATTTAATTAGGCTAATTTATTATCTCGAAGCAAGGCTTATTCAAAACTTTAGTGTTCATTGATTAGTTTAAAATGAATAAAAATCAATCATCAAAATCAGATCATTATGACATTTTTTTTTTTATGTTTCCCTTCTTTCTTAATAATCTTCGTATCTTTCGATAACAATTCTAATCCTTTTGATTTGTTTTTATTTCAGTGGATTAGAAGTTTTAAGATGAAAACTTCAAAAAGAAGTTGGAATATTATTTTCATCACAAGTGCTTCTCTTAGTTTAATTCAATTATTCTGAATTAGAAATAAAGTTAAAGAGAGAGTAGTATAGAGCTAGAAAAAATGATAATTTCAATAGCTCTTAGGTATTTTTTTCTTCTAGGCCTTTTTCAAATGAAATGGCAGATTGTTAATAATTGATTCAGTATGTTTCGTACTTTCATACGACCACAGCTACATTTAAAATACTTCCTTTCTCTTTCCATTTCTCTTTCTTCTATCATCAATAATTTCCATATTTTTATTTATTTATTATTTTTCCTTCTTCTTCTTCTTCTTTTTATTATTTATACGCCATTTTCTTGTGAACCAATGAATTATCTCCAATGTATATTTTTTTTTCCTAAAACATTTCATTCAAAGATTAAATTAATATTAATTTATTTAATATTAACCCTTTTGTTACGAGTGCCGACTATAACCGGCGGGCCGCGCGACGACCTGTTTGTACGGGTGCCGACTATAACCGGCGGGCTGCGCGACGACCTGTTTGTACGAGTGCCGACTATAGCCGGCGTTCTCGATGATCTGTGGTAACAGGTGTTGTAAGCAACACCTTACTGAATATTCATACAATTTACTCATTTTCATATTTTTCATATAATACGATGAAACAGTTATTATGTAGAAGACTATCAACATCCAAAATGCACATTTCCCGACAAGGTGCCCTGTTCAGAGGTGTCACTCCAACGAAATGAACTGCCGTAAGGAAAGGGTTAATATTATTTAATATTAACCCGTAACAGTCACACGGACGCCACAAAAATAAACATCTGCATTTATTGAACTCTACAGGTCAACTGACGCTTGTTGTTTAGGATTCGAACGACAACAGATGACACAATAAGTCTGATTTCGAAAAATTATTCTCAACTCAAAATAGTCCTAAGGTAGACCCTGGGGTTTATTGGACCCCGTGTGACTTTGTTACGGGTTAAATTAATATTAAATATTAAAAGAAGGGGTGAGTTAAAGTTAATTTTATAGGCCTTAATTTATTTTGATCAGTATTTTAATTATTTATGATTTAAATATTTGTAACGAAAGGTGCGAGTTAACCAGTTAATTGTATTTGACGAGTATACTCGTCATGGAGAAGTGGTAAAATAAATAATAAAATTAACCAAAATAAGTAATTTTATAAAATAAACTTATCTTTTTGATGAAATATTTTAACAGCGACACTTACTCTGTGCTCGACGACTATACTCGTCATTGATCGATTTTCGTAACACGCGAAAGGTGCGAGAAGTGTGTACTTTCAAAACGAAGCGACACAGTTAACTGGTTAATATACGGAAATAATTTTTGTTAATATATTGTTATAAGAATTATTGAAGAATTTTTTTTTAAATACTGATCCAATAAATACGACTAATGTCACATTTAATTAATTCACGTTGACTGCCATGTTGGTCATATGTGACCGAAGTATTCGAACTTTTTAAATTGTAAAAGTTGAATGAAAATTTACAATTAACGCATTTGAAATATTACCGTTAAATAGAATGTACTTTGAAATAAAAACTGCACTATTGAACAATTAATAAATTCGTATTAGAACACCGACAAATAAAAGATTCATTTCTATGAAAATTCTTGCATCAAAACAAGTGAATTCGGTGTGGTAGTCAAAGTGTTAAGAGAATAAAATGAAGTCATTAAAAATATAATAGTTAATAACGAGCTTACGTATTCAGGGTTTTATTTGATCGCCATAATCCTGATCACCAACGAGATATAAAAATTGGAAAGCTATTGCGAGTAAACTGATACCAAGTAAATCACCCATAGCAGTTAGATAAGGTATTGCCGAATTATCAGGATCTATTTTTCTTTTCCACATCCAATGGATCATGATATATGCGATATACAAAAGTGCAGCAACTTGTAAAACAGCAGCACAGAGATACACAAAAACGAACAACGGTGTTAAAGAAGTATTACCGTCTTTCATATAATTAATTAGATAAATAAAAATAATGTGACCGGGTATCACCATAGCCATCAATACTCTCGTTGTTCTTGCATGTATACCTAAACAAACGATTAATTAATATTTTATCAACAATTGTCAAAATTTTTTTTATTAGGGCTGTAAAGTATGAAATGAAGCGAAAAATGCACGTAATCGAATGGAAATTTGATCCATTTCATACTTGACAGCCCTATCTCATTTTTATCGTGCGATAATATTTTCGTTGTTTTAATAAAACGTAGATATTAAAAAGATATAGATTATATGATTATTGTTAATATAATACCTTTGCCAAAGAAATTAGCTATCGGCGTTATGAAAATGACAGGATGAGTTTGACCAGTTGGTATCAAAAGTGTCCCAAGTTCAGCCTGTTTGTGAAGAGCCGTTGATATTCTACTAGCTTGAACGGCAACAAGGTTTCCTCCAACTCCATTAATAACTGGTTGAAATACCGTCAAATTTTCGAAACGCGAGACCATGAACTCGAGTATCAAACCACCGCAACTAAAAATGATCAATAATTTACAATTTACAACAATTATTTACGTTCCGTTTAGCTTATAATCGATTAAGATTCATAATATTTTCATACAAGTATGACCGATAGAAAAAATTTCGTTTAAAAATTTAACAAAATATATCCATAAATTAATTTCTAATAATAATAATAATAATAAATCATAGAATAATACCTGCTAATTAACATGGCAACCATAACAGGTGTCCATCCAGAATACAACACGTCATTGGTATATTTATTCCTTTTGGCAATCCAAACCCAAAGTGGTGTTACAAGAACATAGCAAGCAATAACTAGCGGTGCTAGCCAATCTTGTTTATCTATCGATTCGTAAAGTACCGTTGAAATCCATGAAAGAAGAGCCAAAGATGTGATATCACCAAGACTGGCAGCTATAGGTGTAGCTACGTTGTCAGGATTGATGTGACAATGACGTGAGAAGACTATGACACCAGCGGTTATTAAACCAAGAACGAAGGAAGCCAAAGATGCTGTTACTAAACTGCTAGCACACAACAGGTATGCATGATCCAAAGAAACTGTACCATTTCGAAAAGCACCCATCACTATTGCTACCACTGATCCAAGAAAACCAACCACTATTGCTTGACACTGTAATAACAAAAAATATATATTAAGTCGAGTCATAAATAACTTACAGTTTTCTTGTTTTATCGTAGACATTTATTTTACTTTAATTAAATAATAAAATTATATGCAGCACTGTGGTTCATATTGAAATAATCTTGGAGGACAAACAGTAAATGATTCTTTATTTTAATGACATTTCTACTACGCTAAAATCTCAATCATTTCATAAAAACGAATGTCCTGATATTAAAAATTTATGATCTATGATTTCAACATTATTTTCAACAATTTTTAGTCACGTTAAAGGTACTTTAATGTTTCTATTTTGCCCTACACACATGTCACTGTAAGTTATAATGTGTCTTTCACTTCTTAAATTATTAACATGTCTTAGAATGCATGAAGTTATTTCTTGAGCACCTCTTGATGCAATAGTTTCATCCCAAACGTACACGTGAACATTATCGTTCTTAAAATTGTGAATATCCAAATTTAGAACGTACATATTTCGTTTAAATTACTTTCATCACTGCTTTTGGACATTATCAATAATTAATATCTTAATTTAAGTATAATTGGACTTATGCCAGTTTCAAAGTAAACTGCTTACTTATTGAACTAACTCTGAAAATTTATATTTCCAGAATGATCGTATCTACTCGGAATATAAGAAACCTCAAATGCATTATTGATAGATAACTGGAAATAATTGACAATTGGACTTAGGCCACTTTCAAAATAAATGGCTCATATAAACGAAACACGTGACATTTCTAACGCAAGAATTTCATAAAAAAAAAAAAAGAAAAAAGAAGAAAACAAATCTTGCTTTAGTTGTCGATGATTTCATTCAGATAAAATTGCAAAAACACGTGTGTCTACGTGCAATCGGAGACTTTTCCCATCGTTGGAAAGAACGTTGAATAAATAAAAGTAAAATAAAAATAAAAAAAATCATTGTGGCGCCAAAATGATAAGCAAAGTAGTCAGAAAGTTGAGAATATTCCTTTCGTGTATTCGCATTTTCGTTTAATACGACGAAAGAAGGAATCGAATGAGAATAATCTAGGAAATCGTTTGCAATCTCTCGCGTTGTCGAAGTGAAAAAAAAAAGATAGAAAGAAAGGAAAAGAAAAGAAAAGAAAAAATCACGTTTTATACGTTAAGTAAACGTAGATATTAAATGCAAACAATTCAGACGACACTTCGTCGAGAGATAAACCGAGAGAAAAAAAAGAAGTTTCGAATGAACGTAACGTAACCTGATAATTGGCAAATAACTTGCTAATGCGTTCGTTTAACATGAAAAAAAAAAAAAGGAAAATAAAAAATTTGAATAAAAATATATCAACGATAATAATAAGTATAAAATCAGAAAAAAAATAAATAAATTTGGAGTGTCCTTACTTGTATCAAAACTAAATTCCCGACGATCATGTACCATTGTTGTTTAGGCGTGTCCATGTGTCCGAGATTTGCTTGGGTTGAAAGACGAGACGCCAATGTCATTTCCAGATTACCTTTTAAACCTAATAACGCTGGTACCAGGATCATAAGTTCGTTCACTCTATCAAACACTACCCAATGCTGTGAACCAAAAAAATATCAAACAATAATCAAAATCAAAATCATGATGAATTAATTATTTCTAATTTGATTAAATAATTTTAAGAATTATTTCAATGAAACCGATTGAAACCTATAATTATTTATTTAAAATATAATAAATAAATAATATTATTATATAGATTAGATTCATACGAATAACTCAATACTATTAACAAAAAATAAGAAAAGAAAATATAAAAAATAGTAGATTCATTTAAAAAGAAATATTTCCAATGTGAGTTTACAATTGTGGTGACTTTAATGCGTGTGTTGTTTTTATAATGAAACCAATATTATATAATTTAATTATTAATATTGAAAAAATAATTCGATAAATATGATTAATAAATTAACTAAATTAAATATACGGTATATAAATAATATTATAAATCAAATATATTGAATTTGGGTTAAAATTGCAGTGACTTTAATGCATGTTTATAGAAACAATTATATCCTTGTTATAAGAATACCAATAATAATAATAATAATAAATGTTAAATCTTTAAAAGAAGCGAGTTTTTGATAAAAAAAACTAATTCGAATAGAATATATGAGAAATAAATCCGACGATAATCATACTTGGACTAAATCGAGGACTAGTCCAGCTCCAACCATGCCAAGGCCGGCTATCAAAAAGGGTATGAAAACTTGAATGGTGATTGCGCAATACGATTCTGTAGGTTCCTCATCATCGGTAACACCATAGATTTTACTTTCAGCAACTACATCAGGAAGACGGTTGTTATCATAATTCTCATCGAATATCGTCACTTCCATACACTCGTCGTGGCCGTTGGAATTGACCGTGACCGAGTTGGTTGTGTTAGGACCGTTGTTGCTGTTATTACCATTCCCGCCACCACCGCTAACAACATTATTAGTATTGTTATTGTTATTGTTGTTATTATTAACGGGAATGGTAGTGTTGGTGTTTGTACCAACAGTTGCATTTGATTCGGAAGTTGAGCGTGATCGGCCATCGGTCGGTGTCATCCTGTGGGAATTACGCTTCTCCGGAAGCAAAGGCTCCTTACATTGCTCACTGTTGAACAAAAATTTGAACAAATAAACTACACTTGTCAATTTACGTCTAACAAACTACGTCATATATTGTTTTTCCCCCTCAAAATCTTCGAATAATAACTGTGGTAGGGAAGAGGGTTCGATTTAAAGAAGAAGAAGAAGAAGAAAACAAAAAAGTACAAAAAAAAAAGAAGAAGACAACAAAATACTGGATTCGACATTGCACAACCTGTTGCTCGTTAAACTCGTCACTCGTCGATTCTTTTTATTTTTTTTTTTTATTTGACAACTCGTATATTCAAACGAAACACTTTCAAAAACAAATTTTTCCTATATTTTAATGCATACAGTTTTCATCGACACGAAATCAGCACTATTATTAACAAAACGTTCTATTTTGTATATACATAAATATTTTTCTTTATTTTTTTAAATAGGGTGTAATACTTTCCGATCACAATCTCGTATAACTCAAACACATTCGACATACTTTTCAAACTTGGTTGCGTTAGGCTCAGGTGTTTGAGAATTCGGCGGCTGTGTTTTGTCAGGCGGTAGCCTAACCGGAAGTTGATGTACCTGGCCCTCTATCATCTTCCTACTGAGGGCCTCGTCTTACTCGTACCCACAAATATATAGCCATTCTTCTTCTTTCAAAGAATGATAAGATTCTCTCTCTCTCTCTCTCTTTCTCTCTTTGTCTCTCTTTCTTTCTCACGTATGTCACACGCGTATATGCAACACGTATATGTATATATATATATATATGTATAATGTATTCCAGGATACACAAATAAAACGTTAATTACGTAATTAACTGCAGAGGGACGCTATCTCTCTTCGATTAGGCTCCTCGTTGGAACCAACTGTAAATCATGTTGAATATCATACTACAATCATTCTCCTCGTACGCTTATTTCTCTCGTCACGAGGAAAACAGCAAAAGAGTGATGATAACAATTGTCAAACTTAAGAAAGATTCTTATCAATTCTATTTAACGCTTTTGTGTCATTCCGAAGAAAATACAAAAAAAAATATATAAAAATACAAATCTGTCGAGATTGCTACAAAAATTAACCTTTAACCGATTAACCTTGCTGAATATATTTCTTTTTAATATAATAATAATAATAATAATTAATTTATTTATCAATTGATTCCCAAAATAGAAAGTATTAGATTGTTAAGTATGAAATGGAGCAAAATCTAATTCAATTATGTGCATTTATTGCTCCATTTCATACTTGACATTCTAATATCCTTTTTTATTTTTATATTTTTTTATTAATATTTATAAATCTTTAAAATTATATACACGGGAAGTGGTAGGGTGCGTGTTCTTTTTTTATTTAAACAAAAATTAAATATGATATGATTTTGATATTAGGATCCAAGTAACCTGATATTATCTAGTTATAATCCTAATAGGGGTACGTTACAGGATACAAGATTAATTATCAAACTAATTGAATATCGATAACCTGATATTGATGATTACAATACCGGTAGAAACTAACAATAAATCCATTTTAAAATTTATCAAGATTTTGTTCGAGTTAAGTGTTACGTAAACACAGTTATTCAACATACTTCGTGTAATATTCATGAACAATATATTACAGTGAAATAAAAGAACAATGAGATTGTTCGATTTGTATTGTTGGAAAATTGGTAACTCCTATGCACAGATTGGCATAGAAGAAACATGCTGACGTTAGGTTTGAGCAAGGTCGAATTATTCCTATTGCACGTGTATTAGGAAGAAAGAGACAAATGTACTTGTAATATACTAATAAGATGCCTACACAGAGAAAATATACAAAGGCATGCGTATATAAGAACAGTTGTTAGATACATATCGTAATAATTTCCGTAACGCAAATTAGTTTGAAGAATGAACTAAACTATGATATCTTCTTACTCGGATCTATTTATAACGATTTAGAGAGAAAAAAAATGTATTAAAAGCCAGGAAGAGAGGATGAAACATGGAAAGGGAACAAGAACAAGAAATTCTGATATAAGGAAATAATATATGTTGATTTTATTTGATGATAGAATGAAAATGAATCAAATTAATTGAACATAAATGGAAGATACTTGTATGGCAAATATGGATTTCTAGATCATCGTAACCTTAACCTACGCGCAATCGACTTGATTACGACCTTCCTAGTTTGCACATACATACACATACATGCACAAAAATATGCAGCAAATACACATACATTACACGAATATACTCGAAGAGAGAGAGAGAGAGAGAGAGAGAGAGAGAGAGTATCTACTAGCGTTGTTCTAGTTCTTGCTCGAGAACCCCTTCTCTCTCTTTCTCTTTCTCTCTCTCTCTCTCTCTTTCTATTTCTCCCCCTAGTGACCCCATCGAACGAATCTCCCGTGCTAATTTCAGAATGTAAACCAGGTGAGAAAGTAATCTTAGCAATGGGGGAGGGAGTGTCTTACTTGTTTCTAGAAAAGACCAAATTTACAGACAAGACAGTTCTAAAAATTAATAGAATAAAATAGATGATAGTTTTATCTACGAACATTTAGCTAGGATAGTAAAAAGGACCGGCGCGTATCCTTCAGGAGACGCCCACGTGAAATATCAACTTTATCAACATTTGCAACACTAAATGTTTTTTCTTCACAGTGATCGAAAAAGAAAAATACAAAATCTAGGAATAATAATTATTAACAATAATAATAATGATAATAATAATAATAATAATAATAATTTTTCGTTATCATCGTTTTTCTATTTTCCTCGTATCCGATCAATTTTTAATTTCATTTTTGTTCTTTCTTTTTCATACCTGGACACCAAAGATGGGTTCTTCTGATTTTTTCTCTCCCACGTTGAAAAGTAATCTAACAGAAATTTCTATCTTTATTTCTCTCTCTCTCTCTCTCTTTCTCTTTCTTTCTTTCTCAATCAATCTATCTATCCCTATCTCTCTCTTTATTCCTTTCGTTCTTCCACCTTGACTCTTAATTTATTTATTTTTCTCCGTATTTGCCGAGGGTCCGATTAAGAATAAAACTTTGACGAATAAAATTATCCGACGTCGAACATTTGATGGCGGTCACCTGGTGGCCCGGTACGAGGCCGTTTCATGCTGCGGTTACATCGCGACTGATCCCGATCGTGCATCACGTCTGCCTTCTTAAAACTAGTTTCGGACAATCGCCGTATAGGTAAGACCGAACGGGGCAAGCGCGAATTTATCGATCCGTAGTCGCGCTTATGTTAGAACGAATCCTAAATGTACGATAGAACAACTTTAGCATAACCCGTCACTGATAGCAATAACAGTAATAGCAACAGTAATACCCACTATCAACAGTTAGCACTAGTACAGTGTAGTTGCTGCAA
>JACGTP010000513.1:0-10151 GCA_023678845.1 Mischocyttarus mexicanus
GTTCTTTTCAGTGAACAATTTCAAAAAATTGCGTCTGCGTTTTCTCAGCGAAAACTTGAGATGGATTCAAAACAAAGTTATGGGCAGAGAGCCCAGGGTTCAGAGAAGATTTTGTTATACTTTATTAATGGTTTAGTCAAGGTTAAGTATGGGTTGCGTCAAGATAAAGTAAAGAACAGGTAAAGTTCTTTTCAGTGAAAAATTTCAAAAGGTTGCGTTAACGTTTTCTCATTACTCATTTTTTATTATGTGTTATTTAATTTTTAATTATTCATTTTACTACTTTCCTAAACTAAATAATTGTTATTTTCCAATATACTTGGAATATACACGAATAAAAAAAATTTGACACATTTTTATATTAACAATGCACCATATTTACAAAAATTTTTTTTTTTTATTAAACATATTGTTAGAAAAATAAAAAAAAAACGAAGATGAATAAAACATACTTGACATAAATAAAAAAAATGAAAATAAAAAAAAAATAGAAAAACAATAATAGTAGAACAGACAAGACTTGAACTTAGGACAAAAAAATTACGAACCTTTGCCTTTACCCGCTCGGCTACCGAGGCTTATGACAATACATGAAATGGGGAGGTATATATACGTCCTGAAATATTTATTCAAATTTCGTCGGCCAATATCTCAAAAAGGGTTAAGCGTTGGCAAGAGTTATATAGATAGCCTTGTAGTACTAATCAACATTTACAAGTGTGCAAAGTTTCAAAGAGAAACTCGATGTACACTTGAGGTCTTCTCCTTGTCAGATTCTAAATCTTCAAACTTGAATTGACAAAATGACAAATTTAATCAGAAAAAGTATTTTATAGAAAAAATAAAATATTTTTAAAATCTTTTTGGACGTTTTGTTTTACTTAATAACCATTATAATAAAATAACATTCTAATATACAAATATATTTCATATATCAAATATGTTTCATTTAAGATATAGATGCGTAATTTTTCTCGTGTGTTTTACGGTCGGTGACACCATTTACAATAACAATAATTTTAACTTTCATGTCGAGGTATCTTTTAAAAAGACAAATACTTATTTCAAGAAATCATGATCTTCGATAGTATTGATCTTTCGATAATAAAATATCTAATATCAATAGCTTTTTTTCTTCTATACTTTCTTAGAACATGTCTTGATATATTTTATTTATATCTACTATTATTTTTTAAGAACAATTCACCATCGGAATTCGAAAGATCCGATCTTGTGAGACTGTCTTGATCGTTACAAACATATATAAACGTGTATATATACATATATATATATATATATATGTGTGTGTGTATATATTGGAATTTTATATTTGATATTTATATGTATAATCCCACACACATCGAATATAAACCTCTTTTAATTTATTATCCAAGTGACTCGTATATCCAAGTTTGATGATTCAAAAAATCCCTACGCAAATTTTAAGCTCTGATTGGCTGCTGCTGTTACCGTATATACATATATATATATATAGTTGCAACAATAAGGATTGATCATCGTCATCGTCATCGTCATCGTCATCGTCATCGTCATCGTTTTCATTCTTATGCATCCAACTTCGAAATAAAATAACATTTTATTTCGAATGTAAAATAGTTGAATTACGGAGAACTCCGTTTTATTTGTAGTATGTACGTAGAATAATAAACATTTTATGCTCAACAAATATAAATATACGTTTATACGCACGTATGTCTATACTAACCATAAGTTAGTCAGTATTTTTCTATATATTTTTTATTTCAAAATACTTGTAAATTAATTGTTGGTTATTTTACTTTTCTAGGAAAATCTTATTTTTTTTATAAAAAAAATATAAATAATATTAAAATAATTTTATAAAAGATGGCAACATTTTTTAAATAATTAAAAAAAATTAATTAATTTCTTTCTGAAACTCTTTCAAGACTAATTTTTTTTCTTTTTTTTTTAATTCTAAAACTACGAAACTTCTGACCTTTTTTATATATACGTATTAAAATTATTATATATTTTTCTTTTATAAATCAAAATATACCAAATAATAAAATACGTGTATGCATGTACGCACAATATAACTCATAAACGGTAGTATACGTATATATACATTTAAATACATACAAGAAAATATCAAATGAAGAAACGACCTTTACTTTTCTTCCTTTCTTATTTGACTATCGTTGAAGGACGAAAAAGTCAATGAGACGGGAGTCCATCGAGTACTCGTTTGCACAAGGAACGTAGTCACATACACACACACACATACATACAATATCAAATACATATGTTTAAACCAACGTGTCCTTGACGACAAATCTTTCACCAATACAATTTTCCGATCGAATCAAATGAAAGAAATATACAACGGATATAATTTTACCGAAAAGGAATTCATATATGCATTAGTCATTTTTCTATCGAAATAGAAGAATTCTTTCACGTAGTTATTACACGTGAATATATAAGCGTTAGTATACATCCATAAATCTTCGTAATAACATATTATCGCATGTGAGATGTTTTGTAAAAGTGATAGATAATTAAAGTGTATCGGTTAAATGCCTCGTGAAAATATGCCGAATAATGAATTGTAATTGTTGGTAAAGGAATGAATCGATCTATCGAATGGATCATCATTAATCATTCGAGAAGTTAACGAACGATAAGAGGCTATCTTTTATTCTGACGAAAAGACTTATCTATCGCTCATATTTCTTTTTTTGTTTTTTTAAAAAAGACACAAAGATAAAAAAGGTAAAATTGGACTGATATAAATAAAGTTAAACGCACACCCCCTTTACCTCGATGTTTTGTAATGTTTATAAAACAAAGAAATAAGAAACAGAGAGAAAAGATTATTGTAAGTATATAAGGAATATTAAAAATTTCATGAGTTACGATACACAACCAACGAGAAAAGAGATAGCCCATGTTCTTTAAGTGGACATGCGTGTGTGTGTGTGTGTGTGTGTGTGTGTGTGTGTGTGTATGTGTAAAATAATATATGTGTATAAGTTTATCTCTCTCTTTCTCTCTCAGTCTCTTTTTCTATTTTTTGCTGACTCTTTTTCTGTCTTTTTCTCGCGTGACCATGGGATACACCTGGAGATCTTTATCGACGTGTTTCGTACATAATATGGCTACCAGAGTTCTTATGGTACTTCGTCTTCTCGTGCTTGAAAAGATCCACGAGACCACGACCTTTCTTAATCTCAAGCATCTTACGAGTTAACGATATGTTCCTTATTATATAATACATATGTAAACACAAATACACACACAAACATACACACAATATTCAATTGATATTTTTAGAAAAATTATCTATCCAGATAATATAATAATAATAATAATAATAATAATAATTTCTCTCTCTCTCTCTCTCTCTTCCTCTCTCTCTGTGTGTATCAGTACTCCTAAATTAAAAAATGTGTGATTGGAAAGACAGTGATTATAAAAGAAATTAATTATTTAAATTAAAACATAAAATAATATATATATATATATTAAAAATAATTAATAAATGTAAGGTCAAATGTGTTAATGGATATTAATCATTATTACACATATTGAATAGAAAAACATGTTTTGTTTCGTTAATTAATTGTAAAAAAGAAACGAAAAAGAAAAAGAGGTACAAATCTACAAATACAAAAATATTATATTACTTTAAAGTGATAAAAAAAAATAAAAAATTAGGAATTAAAATAATTATTAGAAAGAGAGAGAGAGAGAAGAAAAAAGAAGGTCAAACGTATTTAAATATTTTTCACATTAAAATTGTGAATTAAATATGAAATTAGTCGTCTCTCGCAAAGATGGATTAAAAAAAAAATAAAGAAAGAATAAGTGAAAAGGGAAAGAAGAAAAATAAAAATGAAGATGTAGTAAGTTATATAGTAGGTAAGGTACTAAATTGTAACGTTTCGTAGATCAGTCTCCTCCGCCTTTTGCTCGCTAAAATCCGAGGTAGAAAATTGCGCAGTCGTGTGGACTATTTCGGACAATCTCGTATTAAATTTAGACGAGTGCACCGTCTTAGATCGAGTGAACCTCCACGAAGAACGTCACGCCCTTGGAGCGGGTCCAATCGTCTTGAAGCTTCTTAAAGGATATACATATATACATACATATATACACACACACACACACATATATATACTACTTAGAGATCTATCTACTTGCAAGTATATCCCATGTGCATTTAAGTTTTTCTGTATGTGTGTGTAAGTGTTTGTGTGTTAGGGTGAACACAGCAGAGAGACCAATACGATGAAACATAGGAGCCTGTTACATAGTATGGAAACAGAAAAAAGAAGAAACTTTCGAGGAAAGAAGAGAAGATATCTTCCATCCGCAAATTGGCTTTGCTTGAAAATAGGGAAATCTCAAATAGGGAATTGGTGCCGATTTTCTTGGCGTCATCGAAATCGACGTCGGCGTTGTCGGGGTAAATTTGGATTCATTCCAATTGTACGAACTGCGCCAATTTCATGTGTGAAAATCATTCGGCTCGTTTCAAAAGACCGAAAGATACGCGTCACTGTGTTTTACAGTATTACTTAGATTATAACTGGATTAAACATATCATTTGTGCAAACATTGTATCTTACTCTCTTTGACTATATATTTAGAATATATACACTAATTTCTATATATCCATCTTTTATATACCTTTCCTCCTTCCCCGGACGAGTCACAAATCGTCGACATACAGAAACGTTGATGCGCGTGTTAAAGTTTATTTGTGTTTGTGTATTAATAGTTGGTATTATTTTAATTTTTCTTATTTTGAATGAACGGGAGAATAGATAAATAACATTAGTCATAGAAATGAGAAGATTAATGATCGGAGATTTTCTTCGAGAAAATCTTCTTCTATATTTTTAGCATTATTCGTGTATTTGAAAATATGTGTGTGTGTGTGTTTTTAGTATAATAACGTTGAAAGGATGATCTCTCATTAATTACTCAAGTAAATCGTAACTAGAAAGCGACCTTAATGTTAGCAATATAAATCTGGTAATCGTTCATGAAGGTCTTCCTTGTGTTTAAAGAGAGAAAGTGAGAAAAAGAAAGAGAGAGAGAAAGATAGAGAGAGAGAGAGAGAGACCCTCATTTGTAGTTAAAATCAATAAGGAAGCTTCCACCCTCGATGGTTTCATCAAGTCCGATGAAGAAGAGAACTCTGCGTGTGTAGGCGTTAATATATGCATTCGAATAGTTAGATCTTCGAGGAGATAAATTTGAAAAGATAGATGAATTGATTTTAGTATAAGAAGAAGAAGAAGAATAACACGACGATGAAATTGATCGCGTCAGAGTTTAACGGAAGTTGCTTTTAAAAAGGAGAACATCTTTCTACTTGTTCATTTCATTAGAAAAAATTTGTTTGATATATATATATATTTCGTATAAAAAAAAAAGAAGATATATAATATGCTATGTTATTATGTATTTTTTTATTGTTACTATGTATTTTCATTATATTAATGTACTTAAAAAAAAGAAAGATAAGTTCAGTAATTTTATATCTATAATTAAATGAAACTGTAAGAATATATTTTTAATATTTTATATATTTTAAATAAATAAAAGCATGTGAAATATATTTTCTTTTTTTTTTTTTAATCGAAAATCTATAATATTTTCTAACTAAACGAACAACGCGAATATTTGTTAAAAATTTCGACATCATTCAATGACCAACCGAGTACTTCTAAACTGTAAAGGTGAACGGATTAACGTTCACGTTAGCTCTTCGAGGATTAATAGTCTTGAAACGTTTCTTCGTGAAGATCGAGTGATCGTAAATCACTGGTAACAAGTATAGATAAAATCGAGTCATGTATTTTAACGGAATTCGCGTTAGATCTATTAGATTTCGAATTACATAGATGCACGATCCAGCTAATTTAGCTTATGTTAATTTAATTTAACTTAACTTTGCAATTGATAAGAGATTAGTTAGTTCTATACAAAAGAAATGCATTATCTCTTTCTCATAAATCGTACTTATGCAAATTTATAGTGAAACTAATCGTGATATAAGCGCGATATAATATCGAGGAAGATTTAAAATCGATTTTATGTCGATACGCTGATCTAACAATTTTTACAATTAAAAAATGTATATTTAATGTTTTATTTCGGTGGCTTTTTTTTTTATCTATCAAAAATATTACCGAGAACGAGATTACAAATATGTCCTATCTATAAAATGGAATTAAAAAAAAACAAAAAAAAAAAAAACGAAAAAAAAACAGAAATATGGAAGATAGATAAAAATGTCGTACGACGCAGAAAAATGTTGCCAATTCGTCGCGACGACTGTAATTTCTTCATTTTTCTTTCATTTTTTGACTTCGTCGTTATAATATGACTTTTGTTTATTACTCGACATACATGATATTCCCTGATAAAGTAATCCCAATCACCGTCACCTTGTCTGCCATCGTGTCATCTCGCTCGTATTTTGGATCACTGCTAAATAAGATCAGAGTGCATAACACGTCTTCCATGACGGTCAAATTTTCTAAAAATGTTTTTGAATTATCTATTATATATTCTAATAATAATAATAAAAAAAATTAAAATCGTATACAAATGGTTATAATATTCTATCGATTTATTTTTAAATCGAACTTGGAAATATATATTTCCCATTGCATTTCTGTTATTTATATTTATAATCGTTACTAAAAATAATTTACTAAACATCCAATTACATGAACCGACCGATAAGCAAATTTTGTTTTATTTTTTTCTCGGTTTGCCTAATAACCTCGAATAGATTATGACCGAGAGAATTCTAAAAAAAATAACAAATATAGGAAAAAAAAACGATATAATGAGTAGATATTATTCTGCGCGTGCTATTTCCGCGATTTAGAGATCACTGGAATATTTTACGGATTTCGATGAAACTATTATCTTTATATTTTAAAGAGAGAGAGAGAGAGAAAGAGAGAGAGAGAAAGAGAGAGAGTGGAATTTTTTCTGAGTATAATAATTAAGATTCGTTCATTTTTTTAAATCGATTAATTGGACCAAAAAAAAAATAATATGAGATATTGATAAAGTCATAAAGACATAATTTATTATCCAACGACAATAAAAATATTTTATCATTCAACGGCACATTAAAGACTTCTTATCGAAGAAATTTATCTTTAATATAAAAAATAAAACCTTGATCGATTACTCTTGCTAAAAAGTTCCAATTGATTCTATAAATAAATATTTTTAAAGAATCATCATCATCATCATCATTATTATTATTATTATTATTATTACTATTATATAAAAAACAAAATGTTTAATAATTTGTCCTTAGTTAAATAAAATCGTAGAACATTTGGAATAATTTTTTGTTCTGTTATCGAATTAACAACTAAACAAACATCGTTAATATTTGAGAATTGAAGTACAGTTAGAATTCACTTTAGCTACAGAAAAAGAGAGAGAAAAAAAAAAGAAGAAAAAATCCGAATAAGAAGAAGAAGAAGAAGAATCGTAAAAGATGAAATATTGTCGTTTATCGTAGGAAACATTTGAAAAAGCAATCGCGTATTATACACCTTCGATATTTTCATCGAGGAGTCCGATATATTTATATTATATTTAGTTAGACGATATTTACTCTACACATGCATATGTACTTAGGAGTATATTCGCAACATGCGTAAAACATATGTTAACAAACGTTTCGTATTCGGAACACGTTTGCATACATACACATCGAAGAATAATATATTCATGATCCTTGGAAGGAGGAAATTTCCAAAATGTATGATGTATACGAAATTCTTTGTCGGCATTTCTTCTTCATCATCTTCTTCTTCTTCTTATTCTTATTTTTTAACTATTATTTTTATATATGTCAACAACCAGAAGTAGTAAAAGACAACAAGTCTGACTCGTCGTTCTACAATTGTTCATCGTGAATGATGTTCAACACGGTAGATTAAACTTGATATCAAATATAGATTCACATATCGTAAATAGAGTCAAGCAAGACCGGTTCTTTAATTTCCCTTCTGATCAGACGACGAGCACGTGACAACCACAGGAACTAACTTACACACAATTACATTACATGTTTAATACGTAGTCAAGATTTAATACACACACACACGCGCACGCGCGTGAGTAAATCGTGAGTTGTTATCTATATCAGTAAAAAATAAACTAATGAGGTTTATTACTTAACCTAATTCCTTTTTTAACTTTCTTACCGAATTTTTAACACCTTTAAAATTTTTTTTCCCTTTTTTTTCTATTTTTTTTTTTTACGATACTCGGTAATATCGAAACTCCGGTTATCTATTCGCAGGAGAGATTGCAAAATTTTATCTTCTCTTCTTTTTCCATTAAATACGATTCGCACGAGAAATAATAATTAAGCTGTATAATAAGTCAATAAAAAAAAACTAATGTTAAATAATTAATTTAAATTTTGTTAGCACTCTTATTTACAAAAAAGAAAAGAAAGTAATAAAAACGCGTTTCTTTGAACAATTGCATGTTCAATCTTGGGTGACATAATGTAGGGGTGTGTAGTTACAATGGGGAAAAAAAAGGTGGATCTTTTTCCTCTTTTTTTTCTTTTTTTGTATGAAACCGAAAATAAATATAATGAAACCGTTCAGAGAAACGATCAAGGAAAAGGGAGTTGCGCCGGCCCTTGAACCTCAGCAGAGCTCGGCTTTGCTCGGCTCGAAAGACGAGCCGTGCGTTGCATTATTGCCTCCTGTTGGCTCGGTTCGACGAACCGTACAACGAACGTTTCGGAGTCAACGCTCGGAGAGGGCCCTTTTTTCCAACAAGAGAATGTCAAACAAAAATGTCAAAGATATTTTTTCCCTCTCTCTCATATCCATTATTTACCAACGCGCGTAAATTTCAAATATGGCATCTGACACACATTTGATATATATATTTTTAGTTTACAAGAAGAATGCGAAATTATTTCTTTTTTCGTCTCTAACAATTGACACAAGATTAATTATAAATTATATAAATTATATATATATATATATTTACTTTTTAAAAACCTACAAATCTCTCTTCGCTTCATTCTAAACAATTGGAAAGATTGTATTAGTTTGTCAAGTATAAAATGGAGCAAATTTCAATTCAATTATGTGCATCTTTTGCTCCATTTCATACTTGACAACCTAATAATTGGGTTCTTGATTTTGTTCCAAAAACAAATATGTATAATATAATTCCTCTTTCTCTCTAAATTTAAAGACATGATGATTGATTTAAAATTATATCTTTAATCATCGGCATGATGCAATTATTTGCTTCGTTTCTTTTTCCAATGAAACGAAAAAAATGTTCGTTTCTTTTTACATCCATTTCTTTTCTTTTTTTTTTTTTTCCTCATTCGACGCGCAAATTAAAAAATTGTAAAAGAAAAAAGGAAGAACGAATATAAAAAAGAAAATATACCAAAAAGAGAAAAGATAGGTTGACAAATGTTGTATCTATAAATGACTGTAATAACTTAACGATATCCTACTTCCTTTTTCCTCGGTGAAACTCTACTGACGTTTAATGCTCGCACGCACTTTCGTCAAAGAGATTACGTGCCATCGTGTTAGCGCGCCCTGGAAGATCGGATTTATAGGTCAGACGTGCATTTTCACAAGTAGTAACATAAGCGAGTCTACTAGAAACACGATCCTCGAAGAAGAAAACGGACACTTGCTTTAGCACCTCTCTCTCTGGTCTTTCTTCTCCAATTCTAATTCCTACTTCTATTTTCTACTCCTATTTTTCTCCTTTATCGACATTCTAACGTTATAACATCATCGATCTATCCAATTGTTTATTTATAAGAAAAGAAACGACAAAATTCGATCTCCTTGCCTTCCCACTCCCCCGCCATCCCTACCAACGTCAAAGTTAAATCAAAATATTCAACAATTTTCTCGTTAATTTATATTATCATTAATTTTATTCTAATAAGATGTAATTGTAAGATTATAAACATATCAATAAATTAATCGAAACATTCATAACATTTCTCATATATTTTATTAACTAAGATCATTTATTCTAAAGTAATAAAAATAATTGAAAAGAGTAAAAAGTATTGTAAAAGAAAAAGAAAAGGGAAAATAATCATGTAATAGAGAAAG
>JACGTP010000514.1:0-28852 GCA_023678845.1 Mischocyttarus mexicanus
TTTCATGGTAACGTGTATGTAACTTGTATTGGTGTTTGGTATGAAAGGTGGACCATCATCTGCGTCTATGGAACCGTGTGATGAACGAGACTCACTACCAAAGTGACTTTCTAACCATTTAGATGTTTCAAATTTTCTTGCTTCGTCTTCCTCTTCCAAATCCAATGGTTTCTTTGTTAAAGCATCTTTCCTTGCTGTTGGTGTATTATCTCCTTGAAAACCTGTATTTAATTAATAATTTATAAATTAACTATTTAATTTGATTAAATTTGTATTTTTATTCTTACGAGTTAAATATTAATCTACAAATATTTAATACTTAATTTTTTTATTAAAAATTTTCAAATTTCAACCCTAAATCTACCAACACTTCATTTATATACTATTCTTGTATTCATGTTTTAATAAAATGATATAAAATATAGAATAAATACAATATAAAATAATAATATTAAATAATATAGAATATGAAGTAATATAAAATAAAATATATAATATAAAATGGATTTCTTTTTGATAGATTAATTTTTACATATTTTATATATAACTAATATATAAGAAGAAAGAGAAATATTTAAAAAATACCAATTGGTAATATTTTCATCAAAGTTATTTTGTGTGTGAAATTTTGATCAAAAAAATTATATATTTATTATATATATATATGTTAATATAAAATGACATTTTGGTCAAAATTGGATAATGAAAGATATATTTTCTTTTATTTAAAAACGAATAATATTACATTTTACGAAAAAAAAATCTGAAAATTGAAAACCCTTACCCCACCCCCCTATTCATTTTAAAATGAAACAAAAATAAAATATATTTTATATATAATTACCAGCATGTTTATGAATCCTAGTCGTTCTCATATTGGTTGTCGTAGTTGGTGGTGGTGACCAATCCCCAATTCTTTCACCTTCCGTTGTTTCAGCAACGTAACGCATCTCACGTCCTATTTTTTCACCACCCAACAAATAGTCTACGACATCCTCTTCCCGTTTTTTGATAAATCTTTGTGTACCTTCCTTTTTAATTTCCAAAACGTTGTCGTTGTCTTCCTCCACCGCCTCGTTGTCGTCGTCGACGTCGTCGTCGTCCTTTTTGTTATTCTTGTCGTTGATTTTACCGTCATCCGGTACTTCGTCGTCGTTGATCTTTTACGCGAAGAAAAAGAAGAAGAAAATAAAAGAGAAAAACAAAAAAAAGGGTAAGTGTCCCGCCCCATTTTTCACGGTCGAACGATCGTCAGGATTTTCTTACTTATTGCAACAACGATTTCTATTTCGTTTATTATTATTATTATTATTATTATTATTTACTTTTTTAATAAGAGTTATGTAGGGGAAGGCAGGGGAAGGTGGTTGTTCGTATTTTTACCTCCTCGTGTTCGACAGTTTTCTTTTTCTCCGTAACGATTAGACCATCGGATTTAAGTTCCTGTTTTTCCAGGGTCTTCTCGGTGTCGATGACCTTGTTCGACCTGGTGGTATGTTGCACGATCCTTGGTCCTGTTTCTGGTGATATTTGTTTCGCTGATTCGGCCAATGCGATTCTTAAATCACCCCGATTACTTTGTACAGCTTTTTGGTATGCCTGATTGTTGTTGTAAAACACAAAAATATTTTCGCATACGATTAAATAATATACATTCTTTTTCTTATATTCGGAATTTAAGAATTTTTATCACATTTTTATTTATTTTTCTTCTTCTTCTAACTAACAGTAGTATAAGGAGTTTAACAAAACAATACGTCAAGTTTCAGTCTCGGTGATTTCAATGCGCGGTTATATTTGAGATTTTCAATTAAAAGAGAACAAACATCACACCGCTCGTTGAAATTACCCGATCATTGTTTCTAAACGAATAGAAGTAATTCGAAAGGGGATTGAAGTGGAGGGAGGGGGTTGGTGGTGAAATAAGATCAAAAAAGCAAGGACAAACGCTACCACTCGTTGAAATTACCCGATCAACACGTTTCCAAATGAATAGAAATAATTCAAGAGGGGTGGAGAGTAGGAGGAGGGCGAAGGGAATAAGAAGATTAAAAAAGCAAGGACAAACACCACCAATCGTTGAAATTATCCGATTAACTACATGTTTCCAAATGAATGGAAATAATTCAAGAGGAGCGGGGTGTATTTAGGGGAGAGTGAAAGTAAAGGCGGAAGAAATAAGAAAAGGAGACAGGGAAAATGGTTAAGGGAATAGAAAAAGAGAGAGTATGGTTAGCGATAATATACGGATTCCCGACCTTCGCGCGTAAGTTGACCTTGAAGAAAGACTTGCTAACCTCAACGATGTTAAAACGATGACGATGCCGTTTATAAATCCTTCTTCTTCTTTTTCTTTAGTGAGAATGAAAGAAAGAAAATGAATGAAACAGAAATACAGGACAGTGAGAGACAGGGAAAGGAAATGAGTGTAAGTGAGTATGTGTGTGTGTGTGTGTGTGTGTGTCTGTCTGTGTGAGTGAGAAAAGAATCACATTTTGCGTCGAGCCGATAAATTCCAAGAGATAAAACTGTTAGAAAAGGAACAAACTGAAGGGATAAGTGGTCAAAATAAGAAAACGAAGAAAATAAAGAATAATAATAATAAGAAGAAGAAGAAGAAGAAGATGAAGTAGGAAAAGAAAAAGAAAATCTGTTTAGAATGAGCGTCCGTCTATGACAGACGAACGAACCGCGACGAAACAGCTGCTGCGACTGCGGTCGTGGCATCTCTTATTCCCCGTACACCTTTCCATGGTTACTATTAGGTGAAGGGAGAACAAAATCTCGAAAGGGAGAAAGAGAGAGAGAAAGATCATCTCGACTTCTACTTACTTACTTGTATACCATGAGAGATAATATGAAAGAGAGAGAGATAGAGAGAGAGATAGAATGTTCGTTTTCCCTCTCTCTTCTGTAACACTACTAACTCAAAACCAGAAATAGTATCACAAATATTACGAACAATACTATCAATCAAAGATTTTAATAACTAAATACTATTATTAAGAATATTAGGAAATATTATTAACTACATTATCAGGATAATTATATGAAACAACAATATCACGGAAATAACATCAACTTTTAAAATCCAAAAATTAAACGAATGAATAATTTTCAAAAGGTAAAGCTAAAATTAATTAATTAATTATATAACACTACCAGAAATGTCACCGCAAATATTACGAACTATACTATAATTATAGTTATCATCGATAAATAATATTATTATCAAGAATATTAGGAAGTATCGTTAACTATATTATTGGAATAATTATGACAGTTCATAATTATATGAACAATAACACTATCAGAAATATCACCACGAATATTACGAACAATATCACCGATCATAGGATGTTATCAATAACTAATACCATTATCAAGAATATTAGGAAGTATCGTTAACTATACAAGTGGAATAATTATGAACAATAGTACCACAATTATCATCAACTATACAACGACCCAAAATTATTATTATTAATAATAACACTATAAATTGTGGTATACAATTTATCCAGTACAACAGTACTGTAATAACATAACTACAAATATTATTTTAACAATAATACTAAAATTATTATCCAATACCGGCACAACAATTATTCAACAATTGCACCATACTTTTAATAATAGCACCGCGACGATAATCAAACAACAACAATAATAGCAGTTTAACAGCAAACGTCTTTCTTTTTTTCTCTCCAAAGATATAATTATCCTACTGTTGTTTGATTTGATCATCATTCATAGGCAAGAAACATCCAGTATTATTGGAAAGTGTTTACCATTTTCTATTGCATTGCCGATCGTGAGCAATGAAAGAGAAAAGAGGGATCGTTACGAAGGCATTCATGAGGATGATGTTGTGAAAGTAAGCAAAGAATATAAATTCTCATAGGAAAATGCAATATTATCGACCTTTTACTTAGCCCTTGAAAAAAAAAATATTTTCAGAAATATCAATATTACTGTTATTATTATTATTATTATTATTATTGTTATTATTATTAAATAATAGAATAGGTGGAATGCAGAATGTAGGTGTGTTAAATGCAGCTATGGAACTTATTGTATCAGCATTGCTATTATTTTTTAATAGGATTAGTTTAATTGAGAATACTGATATGCTAATTGCAATTGTGATAAACCATTTACAGTAAACTATGAACAAATACGAAAATTGTTTTTTTTTTACCATCGTATCAATATTCTTAAAATTCTTTAATAAAACAGGCGTAATTCAGAATATGGGTATGTCAATTGCAATTTTAATGAACCTTTTACAGTAAACTATGAACACATACGAAAATGGTTTTTCTTTCATCGTATTAATATTTCTACAACTCTGTAAGAAAACAGGTGTAATTCAGAATATGGGTGTGTCAATTGTAATTGCGATGAACCTAATATATAGTAAACTATGAACACATACGAAAATTACTGTTTTCATCGTGTCAACATTACTGCAACTCTTTAATAAAACAGTTGAAATTGATAATTATGAGCGTGTCAAGGTTTAATAATACCTCATCCGAGATATCTCCAAGTTGTTGACGATCCTCAGTCTCAAGTCTTTCCTCAATCTCCTCGCGACTCTTAACAACAGTTTCGTTAAGTTCCTTTTGAACTATGCTGTCTGTCGTTTCTTTCCCAGTTACAGGCCATTCGACCTCTTGCGGTTGATCCCCGGTAGTCCTTCTCTAAAAATATAATACGATGCTTTATTTTAACCATTTTTCATTTCCTTATATTTTTTTAAACAAATCTTTCAAATATAGAAATCATTCGCGTGTCTCATTTGCATATTCAACCACAGATCTACTCGTTAACATTTTTATGATAATTTTTAACAAATTTATTACAACGAAGAAACAATTTAATTCTTACAATCCATGTTAAATCTTAATTTTTAACAATTGATCAAAAAAATAATTATTTAAAATAATTATTTATTAAGTTGTTTAATTCCTCTAACCCCCATCCATCCCCTTTTTCCTTTTCTTTTTTTATCGGGACGAGAAAAAACATAAATGTTTCATCGTATTTTTCCAAGTAGGTGTTGTCTTTTTGAACAATAAAAAATATGTATAAAATTATGTTTTTACTTCTTCAGTAGTGTGTTCCTGTTGTTCGACATCCTCGGTAGTATTCGTAGTAACAAATGGTCCAGAATCAACGACAACTTCGCCATCCTCTAAGACAACTTGCCTTTTAACTCTAGTTTCTATTTGTCTGGTAGTCGTAATTTCTTTCTTCTTACGTGTCTCCCATTCCTCTGTTAAACAATCAAACAAAGGTATAAACCAATTAGTAATAAGATTTTATTACAAATTACTTTCTATTGTAAAATGTCATTTCCTGTATTGGAATGAACAGATCTGTTTAAGATGAAGAAAATAAATAAACAGTGGAAAGGGGAAAGGGGAAAGGGAAAATGAAGAAAGAAAGGAAGAGGAAAATAAGAAGAATAATTGTTGTTGTTGTTTTTTTTTTATAGTAATTGTTTTAAGTAGAGACTTTGTAAATAACTTCAGAGTTGAGTGCACAAGAACGAAGAACACCGATAACGATCGGAAGTTACCCTACTCGAGTTTCTTTCATCATCATCATCATCATCATTTTCTTCTTCTATGAACCTAATCCCGTTAAAGGTGCTATCGGAATGTTTATGTTTAGTTTGACATTTAACTAACCTGTCATTAACTGAACTCATCAACATTGTCGAAATATTTAATTAACATTTAAACAGCTTTTCCAAATAATTTTTGGAGTGTATATTGGAAGTTTAATAATTGTTAGGATGATTCAATTTGTTAATATTGGTATTTAATTGAAAATTATTTTATTTTATTAGATACAAAATTTTATTCGACGATCTAACAATTTGTTTTTATTTTTATTTTTTTTTCTAATATTGCAATCTTTTCTATATATCGTAATCTTTTCTAATATTGCAACTTAACATTAAATATTAATTAAATAAACTAAATATTTTAAATATATTATTTGTGTTCAATCATGATTAAGGTCAGAATAGCGTTAGAATTAATCGAAACTATTACAATATTTCATTTCAACTAATAATATCTAATTTCTGTTAATTATCTTAACCTAATTAGACCAATCGGATTATGGTATGAGAATTGATTATAGTTCATAGCAATCCTATCTGATCAAATTTATATTAAAAACTTTAATTGAATTAATTTGAGGTTTTTAATGAGTACGAAATAAGATCATCGATGTGTATTGTTTATTTGATACGAATAATACTAATTGTTAACATCACGCATCACGCTTAAACAATTTTTCAAGTTATGTCTTATCTGTGAATAAGTTTTGTTTATTTTTTAATTGACACCTGGTATGATGAACAATTTGCAAATCTTACGTCAATCAAATTTTTGATAATCCGTTTGACTGTGAGTTTTCTTTAAAAAAAAAAAAAATTCAATTAATTCGTAGCGTTTACCTTCTTTGACCAATGCCACGGAATTCTCAGGATCAACCTATGGGGGAAAATAAAACAAAAAAATTGAAAGTTAGGTTTAAATTTAGATAAACTGGATATTACATATCAAGATAATTATTCTGTAATTTTTTTTTTTGGAATCTCATATACTTGATGATACTTATGAATATATGTAAAATACTTACGAGGACCATGATGATTAGTAGTAGGTGGTGGTCGTACTTCGTATCTCCTTGTAGAAATAACCTCCATCACAAAATCATGATCCAAACTATCCTAATTCTTTCGTTATAATTTTTCCTACGTAATTGGAAAAACTGGTATCCTGCAACTGCAAAATCACGAGGCATAAAATTGATACTATTTCAATTAAATAACAGTTTTTTCGATATACCTCGTCAAGTAATAAAGCAATTGATAATTATAAATAACGAATCAATATATTTTGATGACACCTATAAAACTTGTACGATTAAATTAATAAAAATAATAATAATAATAATAATAATATAAAAATATGACAGGGGTGCAAAATTTGATTGGTTCGTGTGATTCAAATGATTCGAAATATTTTATAAATATTTGTTTTCGTTATTAAAATATAAATTGCTGAATGTAATATATAAATTATAATATAATAATAATAATAATAATAATATAAAAATATGAAATAGAGGGTGGATAGAATTAGATCGATTTGGGTTACTCCAAATGGTTTGAAATGTTGAAAAAATATTTGGTTGTTATTGTTGAAGTGTAAAAAATACGCATCTGTGGGGTTCATCATAGATCATGCAACACAGTCATCACCATCAAGGCGTAATAATTCATCGGAAGAGACTCTATATGGAAGTCGAAGGCCACAACTGGCACGCGGGCCTGTGGTCTTGGAAGTCAGCTCGATATGGACTTCGATAGTACTGCGATACGATATCGAGATGGTTTTAAAGACATGCGTATGCCATGATCGAACTAAAAGATCCTTGGATCTCATTGGCGCCGATCACTTGGAACGGAATGATCTAATCAATTGAAATATTTTTACATACAACTATATCCACGGATTTAACATTTATTTTATTTTTCTTTCCAATTTTATTTTATTTTATTTCATTTTATTTTATTTATAGAACATTTAAAAGGATGACATTTTACATATTTTATTTTATTTATTAGAATTTATTTGTAATACTTATTGTTTTATTTACGTAACATTACATGATTACATTTATTTTGTATTTATTATTATTATTAGTATTGTTTTATTTAATTTTCATTTGTTACATCAAAATTAATCTATATGCATTTTATTTTATTTTTTTTTTATTAATAATATATTAGTTTATCAAATAATAATTAATTCTATATTTCTTTATTTCTTTATGATAATATATAAATTAATTACAATTGCAGATATAAACAAGAAAAATATTCAATTGCCTATTATAATAATTTAACAAATAGGTAGTTAAAGTATTAAGATAACTTTGAAAGAAACCCATAATTTAAAGTATCTTATAACTATAATCAATTATCAAGGAAGAAAAAAATAAGAAAATAATCTTGTATCTTGAAAAGATCATCAGGTTAGATAAATAAATGATTTCTACGCCAATGTGCACTAGCGTCCTTGCGGTTTAAATTACGCACGTGCTCTCCCTGTCGCGCCAGGGACAGGTACGTAAGTGCTCATATTTTTTTTTATACTAATTTTCTTCTTTTATATATATGTTTTTTTTAACCCCTATCTTTCCCAAGTCATCAGACTCACAAATTTTCTAATCGCATTAAATTAAATTAAATAAATAAATAATAATTGCATTAAAAAAAAAAAATGATCATAAAAATATAGAATCAAATGTTCCAGATTTGAATCATAATTGAGTATAATTGTGATTCTCCCCAACCACCCTCCCCCTTTACCTCTATTTTAATAATCTCGAAAGAAATATCACGAAATTTTAAAATTAATTTTTTAAAGCCTGTCAAATAATCAATTTTTAATATTTTCTGATAATCCTAGATTCATTCTATTGCTACAGATTTACAAATTGAAATGCCGTTTAATTTTTTGATATCGAATAAGCCAATTTCAACCGAAATCATGAAGAACACTCAACAACCGTTTTTTTTCAAGATGGGTGTCTTCGGAGTGGTACAACTCATGTTCTTACAGAGATGTATGTCTAAAAATTTTTTTACACGCTACTGAAATGTTAATAAATATATTATACAAAGTTCAAATGAGTTCTATCTTTTTATTGATCGTCGAAAAAAAATTTCTAAAAAAAATGCTTAAAAAACCGACCGTTTCGCGGGGTTACCCCGTTTTAGGGAAGAATAAAATCAATCAGACGTTTAACTACTTTAGTTATGTTTTCTACCTTGTTATGGTTAGGATATGCAAGAGTGACGTCATAAATGCGTCATGCGTATCAAACTAAATAACTTTTACGAGGGCGTGCTTCGTAGTAGTGTCGGATTACACAACTCCGAGACGTAATTGATGCGCTTACTATCTTTTTAAACTCATGTTTCATTTACGTTAACCACACGTATGTTTTATTCCCATTCCTTCATTTTCCCTCTTCCCTCTTCCTCCACCCCACTACCATGCAATCAAATTGAATAAAAATGTTAGAGGAAAAGAAACCAAAAAGCAAACAAGATGGAAGAAATAAAATAAGTCTAATGAAAAAAAAAATTACAATTAATTTTATAACAATTATTATATTTTTGTTATTTCATTTATAAATGGTTATATTTTATTTTATTAATTATTATAACATCGTTTAAATGTTTATTTTTGCTTTTCATTCCTTGGTATTTTTTATGAAAATAATTGAAGGAAAAAAAGCAAATACAAATAAATGATATTCAATTGTTTATTTATTAATTTTGGCTTTTTTTTTCTTAATAGAAATTATTATTATATTATTGTTATTATAATATATTATTAATATTTTATTTAATTATTAATCCTTGGCACTCCGAACGATTCTGGACGTTAATCACTAATAAATCTTCACTAATAAATATCGATATAAAGTAAATCAAATATATAATAAATATATAATCGATATAAAATAGACAAAAATTCACTAAAAAATACGATATTCAATCATGACTAATAAACTTGAATGTCCCCTGAGAGAGGACATCCCAGTGATATGCTAGAATTACGATGTCCCCTGAGAGGGGACAGCGGAGTGCAAAGGATTAATATATTATTGTTATTATTATTATATTAATATATTATTATTATTATTATTATTATATATTATTAATATGTAAAAATTTTTATAAATGTTAATACAGATGTTAATAATTTTGAATATTTTTTATGATACTTTGTTCGAGAATAATCGAGAAATTGAATCACCGTTCGCAGTGATTTGAATGCGCGGTAGAAGACGAGCTTGCAAAGATTTGTAAACGGAACACGCACGCGGGTGGAGATTGGGATGTTGTGTGGATTGTCGTGGGTGACATGGGTGTGACACTGAACACGTGACCTCTTCAAGGACACCGCCATTTTCAATAAATTATTGAAATATATTAGGTCGTCCCATAAGTTTCTTTCTTTTTCTTAATTACATTTTTATACTTAATATTTTACATTTTATATTATTTTACTAATATCAAATACCATAGTATTATGAACAAGGCTAATAAAAATAAAATCGTATATTGTTAAATAAAATAATATAAAATATTAGATATTAAGTATAAAAAGTTTATTAAGATAAAGGAAGAAACTTATGGGACGATCTAATATATGCGCGAACGTTCAATTTATCTTAACCATGCCTTTTTTCTTTTTGTTCTTATTCAATTTATTTAATTCCAGACAAATTTCCAAATAATCTGACGGTAACCTAATTTCTTTTTAAAAAATGATTTAAATTAATGTTTTTTCTCCTATCAAAAAATTTTTTAAACATAGTCGTATTTATAGTTTTATTCGAAATATCATCGACCACTTTACAGTGGTTGTGGGGGGAAAGCGAAGGGGGGAGATCAAGGAGAATTAAATTAATTTATTGAAATTATTTTTAAATCATCGATAGTTGAAAATTATTATTTCAGATGTATTTTTTTTTTTTTTAAGTATTATTCTCATTTGCTTAGAACAAATGATACTAATTTTATTCATGAATAATTGATCATTATACGCGATAGTTGAAAGAAACGTGTCGTCACTTAGAAAACGAACGTGTCAGCACTTCTTATTGAATTCAATGAGAAGATTCCCATCGTTTCTCGTACACGGTTGCTATTATTACGTAACCTAACCGACAATATCTATCCTTTGGTTAAGGAAAAGTTTAACCGCTAAATGATAGATAAATTTTTTCTTGAACAAATGTTCCTTGGAATTTAGAAAAAGAAAACCACAATATCCTACCAGAAATTTTGCTTTCAACCATTTAATTTTTTAACTTTTTTAAATCGAACGATGAGAAATCAAAAAATAAAAAATAAAAATAAAAAGTAGAAAAGAAAAAGGAAGAAAATGTAAACTCACCTCTTCGTTACGATCAAGATCGGTAAAAAAAAATTAATTAACAACGATTCACACTTTACGAGTGTTTTAAAAAGAAAAAGTAAAATTAAAAATTAAAAATTAAAAATAGAAAATAGAAAATAAAAACGAATCAATTTAAACTCACCTGTTTGTTAGGATTGTGATCGATAAAAAAAAAAATTAATTGACAATGATTCACGTAACTTTACGAGTATTTTAAAAAAAGAAAAGAAAAATTAATAATTCCAATATTATGATTTGTATTTATTAAAAAATAATATTAATAATAATAATTATTAAAAATATAAATGGCACGCGTGAAAACGTTAATACTTGAAGATAAATAAATTCCCGCTTGTTATAAAATTGCGTACATTGCGGAGCGGTTGCGGTACCGTCCGCAAAGACCGCGTACTTTCTGACCAAAACCACGGTACCCGCGCGAGTCCGATCCCGACAATATCCGAAGATTCCCGATACTCGACGAACTTCATTACCGATTTATTCTTAACCAATCAGGGTTGATACCGTTGATCAAGTTGCGCATGCGCGTAAAAGGAAAATGGCGAATTAAAACATCGAAACAACCTGTTGGATGTGTACAAGGCCCTCCCAACCCCACCCCTTCAGGGATTTTAATGAAATCGGTCAGTGGGTCGATTCTTGATTTTCCTTACACGTGTGTGTGTGTGTGTATGTGTGTCTGTCTGTGACGTCATTAAAATGTTATTCAGCTTCTTCCGTTTTTAGACGTCCCGTTAAATTTGAAGATTTCGATTCTTCAATCCCCGATTTCTCAGAAAATTCTTATGGTCTCCTACAGAAGATTTTTATTATCAAGGTTTAGGATTAAGATTACGAATATGTAGTCTTTTCTATTTATTTTTTTTGTGTTTGTTCGATTTAACGATCACATTTGTTGGAATTGTTACTGTTTAGTGTAAGGACCTTTAATAATTTCCTTACTTTTGAATTGTTTTCGAAAAAAATGTTTTAGACACCAATCTATACGGTGTCTACAGATTTATTTAGAAAATACTCACAAGTAAGATGTTTCATTTCGTTATGATAATAAACAATTTGTATTCGAGATTGACCGTTCCTTGATAATACGAACAATCATTCATTAACATTAATTGCATCCTGTCTGACGCAAAGCTTGAAAGAATTACAAATATCCATCAATGTGACTTATTATTAAGTTCAAAGTCCTCTGATTTTTAAAAGTATAGTAATATAGTTGTTTGGAAATAATATTGTGGTGTTATCTATATTTGCACCTAGAAATATCTAAATTTTTCGATATATGAGTATGTTTGAAATGATCGATAAGATTGAACTGTTTGAAATATTTTGTTTAAACGATTGAAAGTAAAATTTCTTTAATGATTTAAAAAATAAAAAGAGAAAATGAACCTTATCTATAAGATAAAATAATACATTTTGTGTGCGAATGCGTGGGTGTGTATTTATTAGGAACAAATAGGAAGGATAATATTAGTCTAATAGTATTTTTACGATAACTAAAAAATGTCTTGGCTGATATAAAAACACCTTATATATCATATATTATATATGTTATATATATATTATATTCGGTATGGAAAAACGTGAACAACAAATGGGGTGGGCTGAAAGATGGAGGTTGAAGTTCTAATTGCGACGAAAACAATTCCAAACAAAATAATTTTTTGTTGAGAACGATAATAGAAAGAGAGGGAAAATTAAAAAATTTCAAAATTCTCGGAGAACCTTGAAATATTGTTTTAAGAAAAGCTGATAAGAAACGTGGACATTTTCAGCTGCTGTTATTGCTGTTGTTTTTGCTGTTGCTGGATGCAGTACAAAGTACACAAATATTTATGTATGTATGTATGTAGGTAGACAAGTTGATGACCTAGATCATTCGAGAAGAAAAGACGAGTTTTACCAATAAGGATTCCTCGATACGAGTATGTCTGAACAAACCAGAAATGGTCGAGTGAAATTGACACGAATCCTGGAAATTCTTATTTGCTTTAAAGACAACGATCTTACATTATTTTTTTCTTATTTCTTGTTTTCTACAAGCTTCACTCAATTGCTGTAATAAATTTGTTCTAATAAGGCATTTTTATTTTGTTCAGTCAACGTGATACTAATATAAAAAAAACACCTAATCTCTACGAGAGAATTGTCGTTAATCAGAAATAATTTTGTTTATCGTTTGAAAATAAAAAGAGAAAAAATAACATACGCAATAAACGTTTAAAGAATTTTTTATTCTTGCGATATAAAATATGATCGATCATTTTTTTTTTTGTTAAAAATAATTAACATAATTATTGAAGAAAATTGTTAAATATTGTTTTTCGTCGTTTAAATTCCTTTTTTAGGAATACCTTCGTAGAAAGTATTTCATTCAATAAAAGAATATTACGATTATATTCTTATTTTATTTAACGTATTTTTTATTTTCAATTATTTATTTAAATTATTTCTTATTTTTATTATTAACGATTAATAAATTAACATTAAATAAAAGAAAAATGGATATCAACTATGTGGCGCCGTGCAATAAATCAATAAAATGGTTTCATTATTATCCACTGTCGATAAGAAAGAATTGTAGAAAATTATCGTATCATTAACGATTAACTATAACAAATATTTATACTCTAACGTAATTAAATTTAAATAGAATCTAAACCCGTGTATCTCTAATTATATTATCATAATACTACAAACAATTTGTTGATATAGAAAATATTTATCAAGTATTATCAAATATTAAATTTATCATATTAATCGATATAATAACATAATTAATAATTATTATTTCAACAAATTAATATCTTAAACGTAAATCTTTCGTTTAAACATCCAATACAATCTAACATTTTCAAGAAAAAAGAACTGTTTTTAAAAACTCACCAATCAGAATCGAGGTAACTAAGATCTAATTGGACAAGATCCTAACCTATACTCAATCTTTCCTCAACCAATAGAAACTAATAGAAACATAGGTTAGTAAATAACCTAACATTTCCTTATAGGAGAATTTAACGCAGAGCCAGAGTACCATTGCGGCAAAATGTTATACTAAATGGCATATTGCACGGTCGCCATATTGTCGAGTTTATACAAGTTAAAAAGAAACCGATAAAAGTCATAAAAGAGGAGTAAGTGAGAGATCAGGATAAAAAGTGGAAATAAGAGAGGGAGTGAGAGAGTGTGTGAGTGTTCGTGGAGGGGGTAGAGGGGAAGAGAAAGAGAGAAAAAGAAAAAAATAAGGAAAGAAAGAAAGAGAGAGAGAGAGCGAGAGAGAGATAGATAGAAAAAGAGAGTGACCAAGTGAATGTAAAACAGAGTGAGATGATAATCCAGTCGGTAGTAGGAAGAGAGAGAAGATAAGAGGCGGATGACAGAAATGCATAGTCGTGTAACGAAGGAAGAAGAGGAGCAAGAGGAAGAAGAAGAAGAAGAAGAAGAGGAGGAGGAGGAGGAAGAAGAACAGAATCAGGAACAGCAGCAGCAGCAGCAGGAAAAAGAGGTGGAGGAGGAGGAGGAGGTTGAAAAAGAAGAAGAAGAAGAAGAAGAAGAAGACAGGAGAGTAGACCACAAGAGTACAGCAGCGACAACGACATCAGCAGGAGAAGTAAAAGAAGAAGTAGCAGAACTAGCAGCAGCAGAAGTAGCAGCAACAGCAGCGCTTAAAATCTGAAACGTTAGGGTCGTTCGCGCGTAATTCGGGGCGTGTGCCGGCGCTGTCTGTCGGTCGTCGCATAATATTCTCTTTGGCCCTGTGACCAGAGCTTGAAAAGAAACGTGTCCAAGTTAGTTTCGAGGAAGAGAGAGAGATAGAGAGATAGAGAGAGAGAGAGAGAGAGAAAAAAAAAGAAGGGACATGATTGAACTTATCTGAAAAAAGAGGGGACAACTGCAGTTATCCCGTAATAGAAAAAAAAACTGTCACGGGGGACATTGATATCGTCTGTCCAGTGTCTGTCTGTCTGTCTGTCTGACTGTCTGTCCTGTCTGACTGACTGTCTACTTGTCTGTCTGTCTGTCTGACTGTAACTACTGTCTCTTTCTCTCTTTCTAGTTTTGTAGTTAGAGACAAGGAACAGAATTAACAAAGTTGTGTTATTGGGAAAGAAGAAAAAGAAGATATAGAAAGATAGAAGGATAAAGAGAGAGAAAGAGAAAGAGAGAGAGAAAGAAATATAGAGAAATATAGAAAGAGTTTGTGTGTAATTAGAAGAAGAAAAAGAAAAGAAGAAGAGTTAGTTTAGAGTTGCTCTGTGTTTGTATGTGTGTCTGCTGCTGCTAAGTATCTGTGTGTGTGTATATACGTGCGGTCAGGTCGCGGCCATTTTTACACACGATGCGGCAACCGTGCGTGCCCGTTCGATCCGCCATTCCAAACAATCGGTGTACTAGGTACCCGAACTGGCTGCATACGACTGATAAAACATCAACAACAGTATCATCCTCGTCATCGTCATCGTCATTATCAACAGCAACAGGAGACCGATAGTTTTTTTTAATTGACTTGTAGAAAAAAAAAAAGGAATAATATCGATCGGGGGTTCAGAGAGATACTACACCCATACACCACCCTACTCTGTTCATCTTGTTCTCCCCGATCAGAATAATAAACCGTGTTTTTAAGCGTTGTTTATTTAAACATAAGACTATTTAGTCTGAATCAAATCCCTAGAAAAGGGGACTAATTAAAGATTGTTGTCCTTGTAAGGAATAGAAGAGGAAGAAAAGAAGAGAGGAATAATAAGAAAGGGGGGAAACGACGACGACAACAACGAAAACGACAACGTCAAAGTCTAAGATTCTAGGATTAGTCATAATAACAACAACACCAACAACAACGAGGACAACGATAACGAGAAGATTGAAAGGACTGGAATTGTTAATATCTACAGTTTTACTACAAAGACGGTAGCGATAGTGGTGTTGGTGGTGCTGGTGGTGCTGGCGAAGAGAACGCGAAGGAGGAGAAGTGGTGGTGGTGGTGGTGTTGGTAGTAGTGGTGGTGTTGTTGTTGCTGCTCGTCATCATCATCATCATCATCATCATCTTCTTCTTCATCATCATCATAGTGGTACTCTCCCTAGTTACTGCAACAACAACAAGAAAAGTATCATTACTGGAATACAAACAACAACAACAATAACAGGAGTAGCTGCAGAAACGTTTACTGTTCTGTTATCATCAGTTGTTGTTGCTGTTACTATTACTGTTGTTGCTACTGTTCTTGGTGTAGGATTGTTGTTAGTTGAAAAAAGGAACGTCGTCGAATACTTCAACAACAATAACAGCGACGACGATTTATCAAAAGAAGAACACCAATCAAAAGAAGAAGAAGAAGAAAAAGAAAAAGGTCAACAACAACAATAATAATAATAATAATAATAATAATAATAATAAGGATAGTAACGAGAAGAGTAGGAGAGTTATCAAAAAGTTGAGGAACTGGCGAAGAAAAAAAAGAGAAAAGGAGGGGAAGAATCCAAGAGGAAAAGATTTAAAAGAAGAAGAAGGATGAAGAATAATCAGGTATAAATTAAAGGATGATAATTATTATTATTAGTTGAAGGAAGTCGATTATTATTATTATTATGATGATGATGATGATGACGATTATGATGATCATCATTGATATTATAACCGATTATTATCGGATGATGATGACGATGATAATAATAATAATAATAATAATAAATAAAAACATTACCAATAATAATAACAACAACAACAACAATAACCATCGAGGATTGATTTCTTCTTCTGTGATATAAAAATAAAAAGAAGACAAGGGGATAGATTTCTTCCTAACCAATTTGCGCTGGAATACTATTTAATAAACAATAACACAAATTCTAACCTTAAAAAAAAAGAAACAAATAAAAACGAACAATAATATTAGAAATAAAATTTTTAAATAAATACGACGACGATAATAAGGTGTGTAAGAAGAAAAACCGTCATCGTAATCTTCTTCTTCTTCATCATCATCATCATATTTTTCTCTTCCCGTCGGGTTTTGAATCAACGGTGGAGTCGTCGTACTCGGTGTGTTTGTGCGCGCGCGCGAGCAAACCACTACCAATTTAACCCAACCAACCAACCATCCATCCAATCCATCTATCCCATTCGTTAGTGGTGAGATGGTGATTGCGATGTTGATGCGATAGTGTTGACGATGACGATGATGATAATGTGCTGCTGGTTATGGAAATGTATGTGCTACTAGTAATCGCCCTCGTGGTAAAAAAATTAGCAAGAAAATCAGTCTTCTTGGTCACAGATAGTGGTAATTTTGTAGTGGTGGTGATGTGCGATATGTGCGTGTGTATGTGTGTGTGTGTGGCTAGTGGATTTTAGTAAATAGTAGTAGCAATAGGAACTACACACATATATACATAAGAGGACAAATAAATAAATACATAAATACATACATAAATACATACATATAAGTGTATGTGTATAATTCGCTACGTGCTCCTTAGTCAGTCCCCGTGTGTTTCTCATTCGCACCACTTGGAAAACACACTTCGTTGCAGCAGTTTGTTGAACTGCTCTCTGTGTTAGTGCGTAAGTGCATAAGTTTGTTGTGTGCTACTTGTGTGCATATACACTCTTGGACTCGTTGGTACGTGCGTTCAACGTCGTCGTCATAGTCTTCATAGTCTTCATAGTCGTCGTCTACGTGGTGTTTCGCGTGTTTTCTCCGACACACACGCACCCGAACTCTTTCTATCTGCTGTTCTCTCTCTCTCTCACTCTCTCTCTCTCACTCTCTCTCTCTCTCTCTTTAACTCTACTCTCACTCACTTACTCCCTCTCCCCTCTCTTTCCTCTCTCACTCACTCATTCTCTTCCCCTCTTTCTCTCTCTCTTTCTGGTCTTGCTGAGCAGCGCACGATCGATGTGACACACCGTGTGCCGCCAGTACGTCGCATTCCGTACAAAAACTCTCGGCCAGCTTGTCGAACGGAAGGAAGAAAGGAATAGGAAGGAAGGAAGGAAGGAAGGAAGAAGGAAGGAAGGAAGGAAGGAAGGAAGGAAGGTTGGCAGGAAGGAAGGAAGGAAGAAAAGAGTTGGGTAGGCGCGCGCGCGCGCGCACGCACGACACCGAACGAACGAACCTAACCGAACGCCTGCTGAGGAGAGAAAACACGTCTGAGAGAGAAGAAAATTCGTTAAAAGTGTGTGTGCCCTGGTGTATACCAAAAACCAGTGTTCTTTCTCCTTTTCTCTACCTTTAAACACTCCCCCCTTCTCTGTCCTTTTGCCCCCTCCCTCGCTTCTACATCACTCTCTCTATTTCTCTTTCTCTATTTTTCTATTCCCAATTGTCGAGTTCGGACTATGCAAGTGAATACTATTGGTGACCTTGCTAAGAAAATCTTGATGCTAAAACCATCGAAAGAACTTTCACGAGTTTTCTTCCCAGACCATGAGACGACGAGGATTGGTCTTGTTCGTTTAGGGGTCTTGTTGAAATAAAATAGGGAAAAAAAGGAAAGAACCGTTTAGTTGTATTTCTCTTTTAAGATTGATAGACCTGGTTCGACAGATAAAATAGAGTCGTCGTTGTCTTTAATATATCGTCTACCTCCTCTTGGAGGAGGTTGAAGCCACTTTAGTGGTGCCTCGGTATGGAGATCGAGGCTAAACAAAGGAGTCAACGTAATCGGAGACGAGAACGTGCCCTGCGTATGCTGGCGCAACGGGAAAACATTAACTCCAAACAGCAACAACAACAGCAAGAACAACAACAGCAGCAGCATAGTCAACAAGGACAACAATGTGGTGGTGGAGGTGGTGGTAGACAGAGACCACGTGAAGACGAGGAGGATAGTCATAGTGGTGAAGAAGACGATCCTGGTCCAGGTGGTGCTGTTGCCGGTGTCGGTGTTAATATTGGTGTTGGTGGTGGAGGAGGTGGAGGAGGCGGAATTGGAGTTGGTGTTGGTGTTGGTGGTGGTAGTGCTGGTGCCGGTGGCGTTTGTACCGGTACTGGTACCGGTACCGGCGTCCCCGGTAATACCCTTGGATTACCTGGACTTGGTGTAATACCGAGAAACTCTCATTCACGGGACGGAGGACATTCGAGGCAGTCTAGGCCATCTAGACCACCTAGATCTAGGAAAAAGGCTAATTTAGCCGCTTCCGCGACAACTGTAACCAACAATCAAAGAGAACCACCCTTCGAGGAAGACATCATCGACGGTTTCGCGATACTCGCCTTCCGCACCTATGACGAACTCGAGGTAAATTATATTTCTGTTAGTATTTGTTTCTTTCTTTTTTTGTTTTGTTTGCTTGCTTTCTTTTCATTGTTTCTTTTATTAGTATTTTTATTTTTATTTTTATTTTTTTTCTTAAGATTGGTAGTTGTTTAATTTTATTTTTAGTTGTTTTTTTTGTTTTCCTTAGGAATATAGTATAAAAAATTATAAAAACAATTAACAAAGTCTAGTAAGATGGAAGATTTACTAGAAATAATTGTAGTAATTGACTAAATCATAGGATCCGGAATATTTTTTCTGCGTGTTGGCGACCCGATATGTGTTTCTCTCTATCGAGAAATCAATTAATTTAGGAATCCTCAATAATTCTGCTGATGGATATGTTGGCAACCGAATATTAGAATGCTCTCTTTTTCTCATTGTCAGATACAAACCCGAATTTCTCATTGAACCTAAAACCTCAATATTATTTCTATCAACCGTGCTCGCTAAGAACTACAGGGAGATTGTTTATCGAATTACTGTACCAGAGTGTTTTTATTTTAATTTTTGTATTTTATGCATTACATATCATATTATTTATTGTTCATATAAATAATCTAATTTTTATTTATTTATTTGTTTTGTTTACTCATACAAAACACGCGAAATTTAAAATTTTTCCATAAACCCTCGACCATTTATATTGCCGATATAATAACGTTAATTAAAAAAAAAACAAAACAAAAAGAAAAAAATAACTTTATACGAGCAGGAAGAGAAGGTAGAAGAAAACAAGAATAATAATCACATTAACAAATCATTTTAATAACTTCTTATTACTTTAAAAACATTCACTTCATCCTCTCCATTCCCTCTCCTGATTAATTCAAAAACAATAAAACTCAACAAATGTTATTTAGACTTGTAAAAATGTGGAGAAAGGAAAAAAATAATATCGTTTGGGGGTGGTAGGAGAGAGAATAAAATTAGTATTAAATTAGTATAAAAAAGATCTAATAGTCATTTAGGAATTGAATCATCTCGAAATTCAATGCCATTTTACATACTTTTGTCAACATGTATGTACCCACACACACACACACACGCACATACGAACATAACGAGACGTATACACCTATGTAAAAGAAACAAAAAGAAGAATGTTTCAGCAAAATGAGGAGGAGGGAGGGGATTGAGGAGGGGGTTGTGCGTGTGACTAGTAGTATATACTTGCTTATTCCAAAGCATCATCATCAGGACTGGTATCGGGTTTATATTCGTGTACTATACAATACTGATACAAAAGTGAGTGGTATAAGAGATAAAAAAGAAAAAGAGGATGAGGATGTGAGGTTAGGTTAGGTGAGACCAAACCAACTCGACGAACTCCTCAGAGTCTGAGAGAATCAGCCGGGGAACGAGGAAGATCGATCCTCCCTGGGGTCCCTTTTCCAACATAGGACACCTAAACGTTCTTTGCCCTCCTACAACGAATCAGGGGCTTCCCCCTTCCTTCCTTCCTTCCTTCCTTTCTTCACTCCTCTCCCACCTTCTCTAACCCTTCTCAACCTTTTCAGATGTTTCTTCTTCTTCTACTTCTACTTCTACTTCTTTTCCTACCCTTCGGGTTTGTTGTTACCCCCCCCCCCTCGATCCTTCCTGTAATTGTTTTTTTTTGGTTTCATTTGTTTTAGATTATTTTATTTGATTTTTGGTTTTATTCTTATTTTTCTGCGCCCCCCTATCGCTGCGAACACATCAGGGTCGAGTAACCTTCTGTTTAAAGAGATAAGCTACAAACAACGTAAGATCATGTATGTTGGATAAAACATGTAATAACATCTGTTAACCTAATCATCTGAATGATAGACCTTAATTATGGTATTAGGAAATTAATTTTGCTCTTTTTCTTTTCTCTGGAAGGTAATATAAAATTATATATACATATTATATTATTTATAAATTATATATATTGGGTAGGTGGAAAAAAAAATGTCAAGTTTTCCCATTGAAGAATTGTAGCCAAAAATCTGACATTTTTTGTGAAATATTTGTTTGTGACCTCCCTCCTTCTACCCTTCCTTACCCTTAGGTGTATAACGTGTAAGTAAATTTTGTTTTTCTTTTTAAAAAAAACATTACGTCATTTTTTAAGTTTTCCCGCCAATAAATCCTCGGCTCCGTGAATATTTTCAAAAAAAACGTGTCGGATTTTCCCATTAAAGAATTGTGGCCAAAAAATCCGTCATTTTCTTTGTCCACCAACCGAATATATTATTTGTAAATTTATATATATATTATTTTATATTAGTATAAATATTATGTATAGGTATGTATAATTGTTTTTTGTTTTCATCCAGTCATTTTCGGTAATATATTTTTCTACATGTATGTCACAAATTGAAACGATAGATATTATAATATTTAATTGAGATATCGATTTTATGATTTACTTTATACAATTATTTGTATCTTTTATTTTTTATTTTTTTCTAATAAAAAGAATTATAAATTTTTCAATGCCTTTTTTATTTTTCTATTTGTTTCTTACAAATATAATTTTTAAGCAGAAAAAATTCGATCTGAATTTTCTATTAGATAATAATATACCCTACCTATAGTTTATATTATTGATTTTATTTGATCCTAATTTAGAAACGAAGAGAATATTTTTGCAGATTTTGAATCTGAAAGCATTAAAAAAAAAAAAAAAAATCGTTTAAACGATCGAAATTAGATAAAATTACAACCAACTATTTCTACCCAATGGAATTAAATTTTTCTTTCGAAATTATTTTTATCATTATTATTATTCTTATTATTATTATTATTATCATTACAAAATAATATTCAGAAGTGCACGGGAATTTAAATACGAATTCCTCGTGTATAAATACGGTTTAATTAAAATTAAAAATAGCTTTGGAATAGATCGAATAAGATTGTTCGAGTAAATTAAGTAGGTACTTAACACGTATAATGATTAAATCGTTAAACACACTCGGCGGTAACGTTTATAATCTGACTTTAAATCTAAACATTATTAATCTCGTAAAGGTTATTGCTGGTGACGGTGGTTGTAGAAAAGAGGGGGAGGATGAGGAGTAATCGACATATATATATTAGATTGGTGTATATGAAATATCAGATTTGTTTACATGCGATATGAATTCAACCAATGATATTCGCGTAATTTTTTTATACGAGTATAAACTTGGTAATAATACTGCAAAAGCTGTACGCAAAATAAACCAAGCATTTGAGGAGAATACTGTTAACGTTCGAAAAGTGCAGTGTTGGTTTGAAAAATTTCGGTCTGGTAATTTTTCATTAAAAAATAATCCGCGTGGAAGACTTAAAAAGTCTGTGAAAAGTAATGATCTGAAGGCATTGGTGGAAACGTATCCTATTGAATCCACGAGAAAACTTGCTACCAGGATGAAAGTTGACCATACAACAATATTGCAACATCTTTCTGAAATTGGCAAGGTGAATAAATTTAAAAATCCGACAATTCATACGCACCAGCCTAATATTTCGCTTGATCGATAATCAGTGTGTGTTGATATGATTTTTCTTTTTTTTATCTTTTAATTTTTATATCATTGCACATCTGTAACAAATACACACACACACACACGTACATATATCTACACATCATTTAATGCCTACACTTGAACTTTCGATAATACGAAATATCGATTGGATATGACCTTGTTACAATACTCGTTATCGTCGTTAAGCAAAACTTCGATAACTCGAATAGTGATGGTGTACGTGTATGTTTGTTAAATTTTATTTTTATTACAAACACATACACATGCAAGCAAATGGAAATATTTGTGTGGAACCTTTCCTCCTCCTGAAGTGTATAACGTTTGAGTAGATTTCGTTTTTGTTTCTGTATAAAAAAAAAAAAAATGCCGTTACGTCATTTATTATATTTTCCCGCCAATAAATTCCCTCCACCACCATCACCAAGACTCCGCGAATATTTCCAATTGCCATGACATTTTTACTTTTTATTTATTTTATTTTATTTTTTTTCCTAGCTACTTTTTTTATTCTTATCATCGATCAGAGAACCCAATTAATGCGACTATCGTTGTTAATCGGGAGTGTTTAATCGTTCGTAAATTATGCGGCAATGGAAGAAGTGAAATATTAAGAAAAAACATAAAAAAGGGAAAAAAGAAACGAGAAAAAGAAAAATATAAGAAAAATATAAGAAAAATACGTTACATTACATTACACGTTACATTACGTTTATACGTAACTACTTGTATATGTACGTGCTTATGCGTTTATGTAAATTATATATATATATGAGTATCAATTTAAACTGAATAGCTTTACGAAGCGATAAAATTTAATTAACGATACGATATTACAAAACAAGTTTTATAAGATTGTGGTATTTGTATATCGGGTAACTCATTTTATTTTATTTTATTCTCTTTTATATATATATATTATTCACTTTATTTTAATTTTTTATACAATTTTCATTTTACCCTTTTTTTTTATTTTATTTTATTTTATTTTATTTTTTTCCTTATCATCGAACGAATAAAGTACCGGTCGACTTATCTGAAAATTTGTTTGTTTATTGAAACAACGCCCTTGTACGCGCAAGCGCAAAACTTTATTTTCTATTTGTTAGTTGAAGAAAATTTATTTTATTTTCAATTATTTTAGTAGAAGAAAATAGGGAAAATAATAATTTAATTAACCTCTTATCGGAATTAAAATTAGTTTAATTTTCGTGTTAATTTAATCAGGTGTTGCGTAATTAATAAATTCATCTAACATACATTTTATTTCCATTTGAATAATTTGTCCCCTTTTTCTTCTTCTCCTCTGCCCCTTCCTCTCGTCAATTCCCCCTTACCCAGTCATTTTAATCGTCTTTTAATCGTAATGTTTTTTAAATCTTTTAATAAACATGTTTCCTCGGTCTTTAGAGATGATGGTTATTTGCATGATTAAAAATTATACCGAGTTTTTAAAATAATCTTTCCTCTAGTTATAAAATTTATTGACGAATTTTAATGGCGATTAGCATGATGATCACGTTTGGAAATTTTTTCATACGACCGATTCAATTAACATTTATATTATAAATATAATAGATATAATTATATGTAAATTATATATAAATAACTATAATTCAAGATATATTAAATTAAAAAAATAATATTTACGATATATAAAATATCATAAATTAGATTCACGTATATGTAGAATAAATAATGAACTAATTTAGAATAAAATGATAATGAAAAAAAATGTTAGGTTAGGAATGAGAATTTTTTGTGTTTTTTAAACTTAAAAATTATTAACGAGAGGAATGATTTAACAAAAACAAAATATATATATACATCCAACGAATTATGTTAAAAGCTTAAATATGTATTTTACGTTGCATCTAACGACAATGTCAAGTAATTATTTCCATTTGAAATTATTCGTTAAAGAACGATAACAACTATAAGTGACAACGTTGTCGCCGTCTTTCGTTGTAAAAGGCAAGCATTGTTCGAACAATAATTATCGTACTCCTTTTTTTTTTTTGGTTGCATTATTAAACTCATTGTTATCGCATAACCTTGCAAGGAAAATGTGTTGTTTAATGTACTACGACTATTTATTTTTATATATTTATATCACAAATCTCTTAATAATCCCATTCTCATATCATTTTCTTTTCTTTTTTTTAATCATTTATTTCCTTTTATACATACATTAATTCATTCATTAATTCATTCATACGCCATTTTGTTTCTTATTCGATCTTTTTGTTTTTCATTTATTCGTTCGCCATATTGTTTTTTTTATCCATATGAATTATCGTATAAAATAAAAATTGTATTTTTGGAGAATAATTTGTGTAGATTATTTAAAACAAAAAATAATAATTATTCTTAATTTTTAATACTTATGAATATAAATTATGTTAGAATTTGATTGATCTACAAATTAAAGAATGAGATAAAGGAAGATAAAGATTGAGGTTAGGAGGTAAAGGAAGAAAAGGAATATTGAAAAATTGTTAAATTAGCAAAGATCCTTAAACCTCTGTTACTAGACCTCTTATCCCTTTAGTTTCTCGTTAACTCTGCTAACTATAGTTTCAACCTTTTCTTTCCCGTTTTTGCTAAGAAAACGAGATAAAAAAAGGGGTCGTAATTTATCGAAGAGATTAGTAAGAACTGACGACATTATTGTTGGTTGGGGTGAGACAGAGAAAGAAGATGGTTGGATGAGTAAGAAAGAGTAAGAATTAAAAGATTTGTATGAGTGAGAAAGAAAGATATGTTTAACGAGTCCGAAAGAGAGAAAGAATATATATGTGTATGATTGTGTTATGTTTGTGTGTGTAAGAAAGAAGATGTATTTAACGAGGCTGAGAGAGAAAGAAAAATATGAGCGTGTATGTTTGTGTATGTGTGGAAGAGGGAGAGGGAAAGAGAAAAAGCATGTTATGAGTTTATTATCGGCGTTTATATAGTTTTTATATTATTACATAGTATAAAACACATTGTCATTGTTATCATTACGTGTTAAAAGAGAAAAAGATATAGAAAATGGGAATAAGAAAGAAAGAAAGGGAAAGAGAAACTTAAAACGTGATTTTAAACCGGTATTTGCTGTTCGATTCGCAGCTTCTGTATTTTTAGAGGAATGAACTTCGATGATCTTTTTTTGGTAAAATTTTTAAATCTCGTTCGATTATTTTCATTAAATAATACTAATAATACTAATAATAAATATTAGAAGATTGTAATAAATTTAATTAAAATATTGTTTAAACGATGAATTTTTTGTTTATTTTTTTGATCGTTTGAGAGTTAATCAAAATTTTGAAGGAAAATTCTTACACCAAGGTCAATCTTGTTGAGTGAAAATTTGGTCCTTTATTATTATATTATTTTTTTTTCATTTTATTTTATTTGTTCTCCACTTACCCTTGGTAAACAGCAGTCTACCTTTTTCATTATAATACTTTTCTTTTTTAATCATTCTTTTTATCCTTCACAACTTAAGATAGAATAGAAGATACAGGATTGTATATGGTGTATAAAATAGACGGAGGATGAGAGGAGGGAGTCTTGGATGTCCAATCATTTTGTACTTTTTGTCCTATCACAACAGAAACATAGGAAGAGGAGGGCAAGCTTCTTAGGGTGATTGTCCTCAGTATAGAAGATCCCTTCTTATCCACAGTTTTCTTCTTCTTCCTTTCCCTTTTAGTCCTTTTACCAAGTCCTTACATTCTTCTTCTGGAACGTCTATAATACTTGCATTACCTTCTACACGTTTTAATACACACACATGATTTATAAAAGTTAGTATAATTTTAAAACACGTTAAAAATATTTTCATAAAAAACAAAATTAATATTAAATAAAATATAATAATAATAATATAAAATACACAGTAAACTCCCCTATAACGCGTACTCTTTTAACGCATTTTCATACTACGCGATTTCAGTCCCTCGTATAACGCGTGTTTTCCCCCGTATAACGCGAAATTTATAATGATTTGAAGTTGGACAGTTAACAGTTCATAGATAATTTCACGTACCTCTGCACATTGTGTCAATTGAGAATACTCCTACAACGCGATTTCCCATTACGCGGAACGAATCTACCGCGTTATAGGGGGGATTACTGTATATGTAATAAAATAATAAATAATAACAATAATAATAATATATGTAATAAAAAATAATATATAATAACAATAAATAATAATAATATAATATATATGTTTAAATATAATAATATAAATATAAATATATATATATATATTAAAAAAAAATAATGTCGGATTTTTTACCACAATTCAATGGGAAAATACAATTCAATACTTGGAGAACACAGTATAGTTGAGCATGTAGGTGTATAAGTAACGTTCTAGATTTATTGTTCCTCTCTTATGAAAATTTAATAACGTATCAGAAAAAGAAAAAACTGTATTCAAATATATTTAACATTAAAGCGTACTCAACAATAATATGAACTTTGAGAAAGGGGGAGGAGGAAGAGTAGAGGGAGGGGACGGGGAAAATAAAGGGTGGGAGTGAGGGGGTGTTGTTTAATAAGTAATATCGTTTGTAAGAGGAAAAAATATTTGTGTAATCGTTATTTAAATTGAATTGTTTTGATAATAATATTGCAAAGAATATACGAAAAAATATGAAGACGGGGGAGTGGAGTGTGGTTAGTTGAGAAGAGGGCGGAGGATAGAGAAGGCAAACAAATAATGCAGATATTGCATTATCAAACCTATGTGATTTTTCTACAACCACCTACACGGTTTTATTAACTGATATTAAAATATGTATGTATGATATTTATATGTATGTGTGGGTAGATTTTTAATTGAAGATCCCAGGTGTGTTGGTAAAATATTAAATCGTTATAAGTTAACTTTAATTTTACTTTTTTTTATTTATTTCTATACACGTTGTTGCGCGTGTAACTATGATATATTTTGATTATTTTCTATTATATTGGTGTGGTATAAAAATTATAGTATTCTGTATTAAAAAAAAAAAAAAAAACAAAGTTGTCCTTGAAATCTTTGAAACGCCTCCACCTATAAAAAAACAAAAAACAAATTAACGCACTACGTAGAGTATCCTTTCAAAAACTATGTAACTTTTGTATTCGACATTTTTGTCGTACTGCGCATATTTTGGAAGTTATATTGGTGCATACGTTGCATGGACCACCCTATAAACACATGCGCGCGCGCGCACACACACGCATATATGCAGAAGGTACATACGTGTCTGGTTTGAGCTTTCATGAAAAGATAATACTTTAAGTATACGAAGTGGGATATCTTTGCCACCCCCTCACCCCCTACTCTCAGCCCTTTGCTACTTCTCTTCCTTCTCCCCCTTCCTCTTCTTCTTCTTCTTCTTTTACTTTTACTATCTCTTTCTCTCTCTAAATTCTCGTTGATCGATCTTTCCTAGAGTATATAAAGACCAGCTTTGGAAGATTGAACGACTTTCTGACTTTGTCAGAAAAGCAAACCTTCTTTTCGTGTTATTTTCTTTTTTCTACTACCAACCACAAACACACATACATCTAAGATTATTTGTATTTATTGTTGGTATACAACAAACTCTTGTACACCATTTGAACGTATTAAGTAGAAGTTTTCTTTTTTATCGGAGTTAAATTTCATCTTCTTTTTCGTATCACTCGTTTTTTACATCCATGATTTCTTATTGCTGTTCTATTATTTTTGTTGTTCTTGTTGTTAGATTGGTTTATTGGGTGTGTAAAGAGATATATTTTTGATAGATTGATGGAAGTATCAATTATGGGATTAAATATTTCTTGATTTGGAAAAATATTATTTAAAATGTTCGTAACATATTGGAAAAACAATCTTGTTCATATACACTAATACCATACATATATAATAATATATATATATATAAAATGATAATTGTAAAAACATATGTAAATATATATCACTAGTATATACTGTTGTATAAAGTACTTGCTTGCATACTTATTACTAGATAAGAAAAGTATATATATATATATATTTGATAGTGGTTTAAAGTGGATAGAATCCATT